>JAHWFO010023621.1:892380-931300 GCA_023313115.1 Rhysida immarginata
AATTAATTTTTTAATCAATTGATTAGTTGATTGAAAATTTAATTGATAAATGCCCAACACTGGAATCTTGTAAACATTCCACACATTTATTAAAAAGAAATTAATCCCCCCCCCCGGTAGGGTGAGGCAAGTAGCACAACATTAGCTATTTTAACCCTTTTATCTGGACTTTTTAATTCTCCCCAAGATTATATTCAAAAAAATTAACTTTTTCGAACGTAATATGTAGAAAATGTAAAATAGCTTGTATTTTCTTTCCTTTCTCATCATTTCCGAACTTATGATATATCATATGCCATATGTTGCCATAGTTCTAAAGACCAAGTGACTGCCACCCCCACAACTCCGACCCCAATGGAACAACTGGGCCTAAATTTGATAGTAATGTAGATCTTGCCTAGAGAAATCTGGATACTGAATTTCACGCCTTTACGTACCTAAATAGCACATAGATATGTTGTCCTCTCTGAATTCCACCCCCGTAATTCCGACCCTAGTGTACCAGTCAAAACCAAACTAAATAGTGCAGATAGGAAGCTACATTCCGAATTTCAACCTTCTACCTCAAAAAATGTAGAAATGATTCAAATCGTGTGTAAAACAAAACCAATAAGTAGCTCCATTTTTCCGCTACTTAATAATAAGCTTATAGATTATGAGCACATGAACATTCATGCGTCGACAAAGCGATCTCACGTGCGCGCGCCGATGTCAATAATGCTTAAAAGATGAACAGAAAGTAACAATGTATTCCTTCTTGACAAATCGATTGTTATATGACATGCCAGTATCTTTGAATTCTTTAGACTCACTGTTTTAGCACGTGAATTCGACTTGGAGGGGTCCACGAAAAATTCTAAAAAGTTGATACGGGCGAGCTAAGACTTTGATGGTTATATTTCTGAAAACAGAATTTGAAAAAGTTACTCCGTTTTCAAGTTATCGTGCAAACGGCGGCCGGACGGCCAGACGGACGGACGGACGGATAAACGTAAAGACCAAGGGCGTATTCTTATAAGTAGCTTTTATGCTAAAGCTCCTAATAAAATCTTCTAAACATTCCAAGGAGGAGCTTTAGCAGTGAAGCAGAAATACATTTAAACATTTATTAAAAAGAAATTACCCCCCCCCCCCCTCCAGTAGGAAGGCAAGTGGCAGATCCTGCGGTTATCTATTTTTACCCATTTATCTGCACTTTTTACCTCTCCCCAAGATTTTTAATCAAAAAAATTGATTTTCTCGAACGTAATATGTATAAAATGTAAAAAACTTCGTATCTTCTTTCCTTTTTCATCATTTCCGAATGTATGATATATACAACTTTGTGCCATAAAAATGGAATAATGGAAGTTGTTATCATAAAAATGACACAAACACAAGACATGTTAAACCAAAATGTAACTATAGCACCTGGCGAATTTATTTTACAAAATTCAAGGCTATTTAGCTATATGTTACACAAACAAAAATTTTAAACAATGGAAAATTAATAAAGATAATCTATCTTCAAAAATGACAGAAAAAATGGAATACTTCCTTTCTACCGACAAAAAATGGAATATTCCAGTAGAAACACTTTTTATGCAAATTGACCGGGCAAGTATAAGTTTCTATTTATGTTATTCCATTTGTGTTTCTCAACATGGAGGTTCTAGAGATTTGTCACCATCCGTTCGCAAACAAATTCTGGCATTACGAGAACATGGCCTTACCCAGAAACAAATAGCAATCACAGCCAAGTGCTCGCAGTCAGCAGTTTCTAAGATATTGGCAAGACATGCTCAAGGATATGGAGTGAACACACAACCCTGCATACTGCGGAAGAAAAAGGAAAACCACCCACAGAGATGAAAGGTTTTTGCAGAAGCCTGTTAGGAAAGCCCCATTTCAGTCTTCCAAGCACTTTCATCGACAGTGGCTGCGGTACGTGAACGTATCTCACTGAACGACAGTTCGACGTCTACATGATTTGAAGTTTTCATGCTGTATTCCAAAAATCAAGCCCCTCTTAACTCCGAAGCGGAAAAATAAGAGGTTGCAGTGGTGCAAACAGCACGTCGACTGGACTGTTGATGAGTGGCGAAGACTGGTGTTCAGCGACGAGTCGGGATTTGAATTAGTTTTTGGTGATAAAGGTTGTGGAGTTTGGCGCCGTAAGAATGAGGCACATGAACCCTACATCTGAAGACAAGTGTTAAATTCCCACCCTCTGTTATTGTGTGGGGGTGCATGTCAACATAAGGCACTGGACGCTTTGGGTTCATCAACAGTTCCATCAATACAGCTGTTTACCAAGATATTCTGGATGCTTTCCTGATACCTGCACTAAGACCTACCAGTGGATGATGAAGACATAATTTTCCAGCATGATCTTGTACTTCCTCATGCTGCCAAGTCAACCAGCAAGTGGCTACAAGATCATATCCCAGTTCTCTCATGGCCGTCGAACTCACCCGATCTTAACCCCCATTGAGAACCTTTGGAGAAATGTGAAACAACGTCTATACCTCGAGAAACCAGCAAGCATAGCAGATTTGAAAGTGAAATTGAAGTCAATTTGGGCTGAAGTTACTCAGGAGGAATGTGACAAGCTCATATCATCAATGTCGCAACGAATTCACGCTGTCATTCTCGCAAAAGGATGGCCAACGAAATATTAAGCAGAAACGTAGTTATAAACAATAAACTTCACCTAGTTTGAATTGTTTATTTGCGTAAGTTTGTTAATTATTCCATTTTTTTGTCGGTAGAAAGGAAGTATTCCATTTTTTTGTCATTTTTGAAGATAGATTATCTATATTAATTTTCCAGTGCTTAAAATTTTTGTTTGTGTAACATATAGATAAATAGCCTTGAATTTTGTAAATTAAATTCGCCAGGTGCTGTAGTTACATTTTGGTTTAACACGTCTTGTGTTTGTGTCATTTTTATGATAACAACTTCCATTATTCCATTTTTATGGCACAAAGTTGTAACATGCCTTATGTTGCCATAGTTCTAAGGACCAAGTGACTGCCACCCCCGCAAATCCGACCCCCTGGAACAATTGGGCCTAAACTTCATAGTACTGTAGATCTTGCCTAGAGGAATCTGGATTACGAATTACACGCCTTTACGTACGTATATAGCACACGAATATGTTGCCCTCCCTGAATCCCACCCCCGTAATTCTGATCCCAGTGTACCAATCAAAACCAAAATAAATAGTGCATATGGGCATGCCCATAATAAGCGACATTCCGAATTTCAACATTCTATCTCAAAAAAATGTAGAAATTATGAAGGACTGACATTATAAAACAATAAGTAGCTCCATTCTTCCGCTATTTAATAGTATAAATTATGAGCACTTGAGCAATCGTGCGTCGACAAAGCGATTTCACGGGCGCGCGCCGATGTCAGTAATGCTTAAAACATGAACAGAAAGTAACCATGTATTCCTTCTTGACAAATCGATTGTTATATGACATGCCTTTATATTTGTGTTCTTTACACTCACTGATTTAGCACGTGAATTCGACTTGAAGGGGTCCACGAAAAATTCTGAAAAGTTGATACGCCCGAGCTAAGACTTTGATGGTCATATTTCTGCAAACAGAATTTGAAAAAGGTAATTCGTTTTCCAGTTATCGTGCTAACGGCGGCCGGACAGACGGACGGCCGGATAAACGTACAGACCAAGGGCGCATTCTTATAAGTAGCTTTGAAAAGTTGATACGGCCGAGCTAAGACTCTGATGGTCATATTTCTGAAAACAGAATTTGAAAAAGTTAATTCGTTTTCAAGTTATTGTGCAAACGGCGGACGGCCGGATAAACGTACAGACCAAGGGCGCATTCTTATAAGTAGCTTTTATGCTAAAGCTCCTAATAAAAAGCACAAACAATTCTAGTATTCTTAGTTTTTAATCCATCATCAAAAATACATGAATTGTGATTTTAAATTGTAACTTGAAAGAATGGTTTTTGTGTTAGCTTTAGAAATGTTAGAAAACATGATATTCTCTTCATTTGAAAGATCATATTTTACTTCATTGAATAATTCAAATTGAATTATATAATTTTTTTTATTTCAAGTCAATTTCTATTTAGCGACATTTTCTATATATGTGACGCAGCTTCAATTTAATGTGTGAGCGATAATTAAACAGAAAAGGGGAAAAATTTAATTCACTGCTAAAATTTCCTAATCTTAACCAATGTTATTCAAATATACAATACTATTTTTAGCGATTTAAGATTCATCATAACCTTGTTGAACGACGGCTGTTTTTCATACATTTTCAAAGAAAACATTTTTTTATGACACAATATTGTCTAAAAAATTTTTTAATCATAACGAGTACCTTGATTATAATCACATACACGTGATATTAACTGATGGACTATTAAAATGAACTGTTAAAGTATTGTTGATAGGCGTGGCAACAACGATAAACGCTATCAACTTAATGTTTTTCGAAACGATATTCTTTTGGTATTTTAAAAATCCTTTCAGACTAATTAGTACAATTCATATATTACAACGTTAAGATGCGTGTTCCATTATACAGAAAAGTATCCAAGAATATGAGATGTTGACAATTACTGTCATTGCAATAGGTATTAAGAATCTTTAAACAAGTTCAATTTTAACGACCATATTAAATAACAATCTGTCCTTTGAAACCCACAGTCTATGCTAAAAACGTTTCGTACCGCACAGTATTTATAAAGGATAAATATATTTTAGTATACACTGGAGTGACTGTTTCTCCATAATACAACTGAAGATATCACTTGTCAGTACAATAGTGTTAACAATTCGAAATTGTCACTTAAGATTAATATTTATTTAATGGACTGTTTTTACAAATGGATTTTCCTAAAGAACGACTTACTTTAAGGTACTAAGATATATATAAAATATATAAAGAAGAACTGACCTTATGATCTGTGGATACTTGTGTATAGATGAAGGAAGGATGCCACTTTTGTGGAAAAGTGGCATCCTTCCTTCATCTTTACTTTAAGGGTTTGTTGATATTTAAAGAATAGTTAAACGTTTTATTGAACCTTTTTTTTTAAATATTTTATCGCAAATTATTGTCGAGAAATCTGAAAAGGTGATACCTCTTATGTATCACCAATAATCTCCCTTTCAATCGTATATATTAATTAGACAATATAATTTCAAAATTAATTGAATACTCTCCTTGATTTACGATGAATGTTAAAAAATTTATTTAATAATCTAAATAGATTTTGTTACTGTTGAAACTTTTTTTTATTTGAAATATAAGTCATTATTTCATTGCCTGATCTATTTCACTTTTATTGTTAACTCTATTTTAATATTCTTGTTGTAAATGCTGTATCTATACTATCATATTAAAGTAAATATATGTATAGAAATTAAAATAAAATAATTTTATTACGACTTTACCTGACTCTAAGAGCTATTTAAATATTCCGATATATGTAAACAAATTCCAGTATATAATAAAAAATATACATTGAAATTCTCAGGAAAAAGTTATTTATAAGACATAGACTATGTTAGTAAGCTTATCGGAAAGTTAAGTTGATGACGCTACAAATATCAAAATTCTTTTAACAATTCATTTTAACAATCGTATTACGCATTCTATGGATATCAAATATATGACTGTGAACACACATTCATAGTGTACATAATCAATTATGTAATGACAGCAGTTAAAATATACACAGAAGATTTCTCATTTTAGTGAAAAGCAATTTTATAATAATTCAATCACGGATAATTTAAAAATTGCTAATCGTAATTATTAGTTCTATTATTCATGTTTAATGACTTATATTTATTTTACAATTTTTCTATTAACCTTTATAACATTCTGTTTTTTGCGTTTTAAATTCATTTTTATTCAATTTAATTCAATACCGAAACAATTATTATATTTTAAAAACAGAATATTCTATGGTTTAAAAATAGTAAAGGCTATAGGAAAAATTTTTATAAATAGATAAAGTAATTGAAATAAGTTTAATGTTCTTATAATCTAATATCGAAAAAAAAAAAAAAAAAAAAAAAAAAAAAAAAAAGTATAAACTGTAAAAAAGCCTGAATGTAAACCCTCTATTATACGTGACATCCCTCTTTAAAAAGCAATCTCACAACCAGACTGGAAGTCACGTGACATAATTTTCCCGCCTTATCTCCTCGGCGAAGCGTATTTTAAAAGTTTCGTAAAGACGAGACCAAAACGAGCAACCCTTGCCAGAAGGATAATTTTAGGCTCGTTTTTTCTCCATTCTTTCTTTCTTTTCTCAACTTTAATCGAATGATCTTTCTTCTCGCTCCTTGTCTTTTATCTTTGAAACTGTCTTTTCTTAAACTGCAACCTTGTGCGAAACACAAAAGTTTCATTCTCGTCCTACGCACGAGTGAGTGTCTGTCCAAATGTTTTCTTCGTCGCATTTCATCCAAAAGATTAATGGGAAAATTTAATTAAAATGAAAAGAATGGTTTAAGAAAAAGGAATTTTAAGTAGATTTCGATAAACGTCGCCATCTCAGGAATCAAAGGGAAATCTCTGCATAACTGAAACCACGATGTCAGTGCTCAAAAAGCGACTTATTGTGCATCGTTTTGGGCAAGATTCCAATGGCACTCGTGCCTAGTTCATTCACTCCTTTTTTCCCTCTTTCCTTTCTCTATTCGTAATCCACATTTTGTAATTTAAACCATACGTAGGTTACAAATAAAGTATTCACCCTAAGGAATGTATGATTCCTAAGTTTTCTTAGAATTTCTTGTAAAAGTTTAAGGATTTTAGCAAGGCGCGTTTTTTTGAGTTTATTCGTTTCCTTGTTTAAATCGTTTTAAGGCTAAGTTAATTTCGGTTCTATTTGGCAACGTCGAATGTTTTTGACATGATTCCGCTTTTCTTTGTTTATTTTGTTTTCATCAAATTATTCTAAATTTAATTTGAAATTTTTTAAAAATAATTAAATTTCAGCGCATCCGAATATTTTTTTTTTTTCGTATATTTCAAGAAGAAAAAAGTTTGTTTTTTTTAATTTTTTCTTAATTTCAAATTTTAATATCAAATTTAAAAAAGGAGAATTCTTCTACCTTTCGTTGTACAGCTTCGCTGGATGGGCATCTATGTGTGAGCGGGAATGAAAATATCCAGATCATTGAGAGTGATAGAGAAGCTCTGTGAGCGTCATTCAGTGAGGGAAATTGCGGGGGAGGAGGCCTACTAGTCCCCACATCACGTTCGATTCTCTTGGGGGGGAACAAAAGGATCGAAGAAGAAAGTAGAGGAAGAAGAAGAACGATGAGCGCTAAGGAACTCCCGTCCACGCCGGCAACAAGTAAACGTCTACTGGCAATGGAACTGCGCATGCGCCCACACTCGCTCAACTCTTCTATTTCGCTCCGGAATCTTTCAGCTGATGTCGTCGCAACCGAGTGCGTCGACAAGACGGTTCCAGCAATGACTGCCGAGGTCTGATCCATTCACGGTGGGCGGGTGGGAGAAAACGGAAGGTGGAGGTGGGGACCTTCCTCCTCGTCGTGAACCGACTTCTACTCCCGACTCAATTATTCTGCGGCTTTCGTGAATGCTCGTACATTTCGGTCCGAATTCCAAGATTCGTTTTGGAGAATTGAAAAGAACCACATTTCAATTGGATTAATGACAGAGCTTCTGACCTAGGTTTCCGTTCGCATTACATTTATAAAGGAAATAAGAATATTTGACATGTACATTACCCTCATGACATATGATTTCTTAGCGATTCTTAAACCCAATTAGCATAAATAATATTAAGAATCAAAGGTTAATTCGATTTTTACAATTTTATTTAGCTTAAGTAAGAGAAAATACAATTAAAACGAATGAAGAATATGAAAATCTAATATTTATATAAATGAGAAATAACATATAAAAATTGACAAATATTTGAATAAATAAGAAGAACTAAAAAAAATTAGGATATTGTATTTTATTTAACATAGTGATAATTAATTACTCTAAGAATCAATTACTTCAAAAAAATATTAATAAAGAACTGAAATCTCAACCCAATTAAAAAAACATACATTGAATGAAAATGAGATTTCCTATTAAACCAATGATATAAACACTTAAATAAATAAAACAAGAATATAACTCGTAAAACGATTTTCAATATGCTGAAAAAAAAAATATATAAATTTGTTGTTTAATATTACAGTAATCTTTCTTACTCTAAAGTCTGAAGTGGTACACGAGACGGAACTGACAACAATTGTTCACTCTGCTTTGTTAACATGCCTTGCCAACTATGTATTACGTTTCCGTTATCAGGCCTTCTGTCTAGGAGCTGACAACAATTATTCACTCCTCGCGTGCCACTGCGGAAGCGAAGCTGACAACAATGGTTCACTCTGCTTTGTTTACATGCAGTTTTTGATTTCAGTTTAGATCATGTTCCAAGCGAAGAAAAAGTATTCTCCAATGATCCTAATAGTTATATTTATAACTCTATATTCTGTGAAATTTTGTAAGATAATTAGCATGTGCCAATTTGTAAATTAACACTGATGTACATTTCTAAGGTAAATGGACTGGTGCTCAAATGTAAAAATACACTACCACAACATTTTTGCTCTGAGTAAGAATACAGTAAGCCTAATCTAATGGTCATATCTTCAATGCCTTTGTAGTTATACCAATTCCTTTTTGTTATCACTCGACAGAAGTGGATATACCGGTGCATGAATTTGTGTCGCCTTCGCACTTTCAACGTATACGGTTCTGATCCTCAAAATAGAAATTTCACAAGAACATCAGAAATATCAACCCTTTTGCACGTGCGTGCAAGATGATGAAGGATGTCAGGAAACGTTTAAATGTCGATAATACAGCGCGATCACAGAAGATATAATTTGCCAACTGTCAATGCGGTAGCAGTAGTGTTTGAAGCCGACGATGGAGAACCATCCACCATTTAAGCGAGATCTGTGTACGGGGAACAACTTAATGTCGATTTTGAGTCCGAACTGTGATCCAGTGACCTACCCGTTGCTGTGTCTTCTGGAGAAGAAGGCTGGAAGATAAAATTCAAGAGCATTGAAGGGACGAAACTCAGCATGTTAGCCTTCTATTCCTACAAACTTTACGAAAGGCCAGGACTGTTTAATCCGGTGTTGTAGGTGGGAAAACTCACTCAGCAATATACAGTATTTTGGACGCATTTTAAAAGTTGAAGGAGGCCGGCTAAAATCAGAAGACTTTGAGAGTGGAGGCTTACCATTTGGCTTAATGGATTATTCAAAACCAGGCTGTTCAAAAGCAGGAAAGACCTGTGTTCTACCTACGTCATTTACCGGGAGCAAATGTGCATTGCAGCAAAACTACCAGGATCTCTTCATCACGCTTACATGCAATCCAAATTGAACTGAAATAACAAAACAGCTGGCGCCGTACGAAACTACGATGCATAGATCCGACATCGTCGCGACAGTCTTTGGTTATGATTGAGGGCATTTATCGACGACCTGACTAAAAACTCGGTGAAAATAAATAAAGAATGATCTACAGAGGGTTTTTTCCCACGCCAAACCTCAGATGTTTAAATAATTGATGAAAATAGGAAAGAAAATTCCACAGCCATTGGCGCAATTGGTTGGCGCTTCTGCACGGTGAGTAGAAAGTTCCTGGTTAGAACCCAGGCTGTGGAATTTTCTTTCATATTTTCATCAATTATAAAAACTCGGTGCTGGCGAAGATGGTGACATGGTTAAACCTCAGTGAGTTCGAGAAAAGAGGTTCCAGAAAATGTGCAAGTGCATCGACAAAGCTTCATAACAGGCACGTACTCCAAGCTGCCATCAACAATGCTTAACTGATAAACAAAAAGTAACACTATATGCACTTATGACTCGTCAGTAGGAATCGATTGATATATTACATGCCCTAAGTTCATTTTCTTAACATTAGAGCACGTGCATGAAGGGGACCACGAGAGCTCATCAAAAGTTGATATATCGCAGTTAAGTTCTTCCATTTCAACGTTTTCGTGCAAACGATAGCCGGCTGGGCACATAAAGGTACTGATTAAGCTTGTATTCTTAAGTATAGCTTTAGCTAAAGCTCGTAATAAGGGGTCATTGAAGTACTTTTTGGGGGTCATTTTCTCGGACGTAGCATTTCGAAAATCGAAAAGAATGTCATATTCGTCTTGCGCTCGTCGTTCCCGTTCGAATGACATATTACATGCCTTATATTTCCAATAAAAAAATTTAATGGGGGGGTTTGGGTCTCAATAGTCACGTGACTGTTAGAGCGATTTTAATCACAAACTAATCAGGTGAGCTCAGGAAGTGTCTCTATCGAAGAGCGAAAATAGAATTTGAAAACGTTAAAGCGTTCTCGAGTAATCGTCGGACAAACAGACGGACAGACGGACATACAGACAGACACACAAACAGAGCGAAACCAATATATGCTTTTCAGCATATAATAATCTATATAATAACAAGAATATAACTCGTAAAATGATTTTCAAATATACTGAAAAGAAGAATATAAAACTTTGTAGTTTAATATTACAGTAATATTTTTATATACAGCAATGGCGAAAACTGCATATAAATATACGTATTCGATTGCAGCGCTCACACGAATCTTTACAAACACGTGCGAAATGAGAAAGGAAATCCTCGCACGTCTAAATGTTTTAAACTACTGGGCCTATGTTCTTTCCACTGCTAGATCAAAGTTACCATAAACATCAGGAGAGAAAAATCATTCTTTCAAAGCATTGTCGGGAAAATTCTTTTAAGCATTCCAAGGAGCTTTAGCTGTGATGCAGATGTAATTTTAAATTTGAATATTTCACTTTCACTTGCACTTGGTTTAAATAAACAGTGGAAATACCTTTGATTCTATCGACAATCGACAATTGAACAGCGCAGGGAAGAAAAACAAAACGAGCGGTCCGGAAGCTATGCTTCCACTGCCATACTCATCCAGTATTATAGCCAAAAGAAATACGCTGAATTAGGAAAGAAGCCAGATGAACCTGGTTAAGTAATCCACAGGATACGGAGGAGTCCTTTCCTAACAGGACGATAAAGTTGATTGTTGATTGACGATAGGACGTGGAAGAGCTAGGTGTTCCAGTAGGGTGGGAAGATGGCCTTTTGGATGTCATCGAAGCTGACGTCCAGTATGTGACGAGGCCTGCGATGTCTAAGGATGCGGATGCTCAAGAATACCTGCAACCAGAGGATTGGGATGGTCCTTCATCTTCAGAAGAAGCTTCTTCAGCGACTCTTTGACATGGTTTCCAATGGTAGGTATACCGAAATCTTCAGCAATGGAAGTATTAGTTGCTATTCTCCTGTCGAGTTGGGCAATGGTCCTCAGGGTGACGTTTTGGAATGTTTGTAGGTCCTTCCATCTGGATTTGCAGGTTGTAGCCCAGGCAGGCATACCGTACAGAAGAATGGTTCGGATTACCATTTTATCTAGCAAAAGTTTGCTGTCCACTCCAAGCGAACTGTTTCGTCCCAGAAGGGCAACCAGACTAAACTTCGCCTTCTTGGCCTTGTTGACAGCATAAGAGAGATGGTCGCCCCAATTTAGCTTGGCATCTATCACATCTCCGAGGTATTTATAGTTCTTTACCCACTCGAGATCCTTGCCAGATAGGAAGATTGGCTTCGGGGGTTTTCTAAGTTTTTTGGTAACGAACATGGCTTTGCATTTATCTACTTTCAGGTTTAACCTCCACTTAGCAAACCATTTCTCACACAGATGCACAGCATTTTGTAACCGAGATATGACATGAGCGGGATTTCGGGCACAAGTCATGGACACATCGTCAGCAAACAGGTATAATTCGCACATTGTAAATGCTGGGAAGTCGTGAATGAAGAAGTTGAACAACGCAGGGCCCAGGACAGAGCCTTGGGGAACACCAGCCTTGATGTCACAAGGGTTAGACATGGAGCAGCCAACCTTGACACGAAAAGTCCTGTTCGACAGAAAGGAACTAATCAAAGCGATCAGTTCGTCAGGAAAGCCACAAGTAATCATCTTGTATCTCAGGCCGTTATGCCAGACCTGATCAAAAGCCTTCCGTACATCTAGAAAGATAAGACCACCGTCTTTGGCGCAATTAAGGGAAGTGTTTAGATCAGCAACAAGCCTCCAAAGCTGTAGTTGGCACGAGTGACCCGGGCGAAACCCGAATTGCTCCTCACGAACAAGATTATTGGCCAGGCAGAAAGCATTAAACCTCCTTAGAATAACACGTTCAAGGACTTTTGACATCGTAGGTAGTAAGCTTATGGGCCTGTAGCTGACAGCGAGGGCAGGGTTCAGACCAGGCTTTGGTATCGTAACGATGACGGACTCCTTCCACTTGTCAGGGAAGTATCCAAGTATTATAAAGAGTTCGTCAAACTCTAAAAACATCGATGTTTTTTTATCACCGTTTATTGTAAAGTTGATGACTCTTGTAAGAAGTCAGGGAAAAAGACTCACTTTGTTTTCATTGGCTATACGGTACTAGCGATTTGTAATTTTCCTTTCTTCCGTTGTTTGATTGGCTGTATATTTTTCTAGTTCTGTATATATATGTGTATTTCCCCTCTATTTTTTGTTTCTGACAATCGTCAATCTTATTTTCTTTTTTGTATAATATGGAAGACCGCTTGGGTTGGTTAGGCTTCTTGACTACTTCAGTGTATTTTCTTTGGAGTTTATTCTGGTTAGATGAGCTTTGTGAAAGCGCTGCTTTCGTCCCATCCTAACGAATGTACACGTCACTGTTCGATTGTTCGATTGTCGATTGTCTGTAAATCACTCACTGATGATGGATTTTTGAAATCCGAAATGTACATCTGAGTCTATAATAAAATGCCTATGTGGAGTAATGTTTTCCGTTTTTCGTTTATTTATATAGGCTCGCGACAATTCCATTTGGAGTATGGTTAGAGCTTTACAGAAGAAGAAGAATGTTATGCTTCCTCCACTCCGTACACCACAAGGTAACTATGCGCAAACTGATCAGGACAAGGTCCAAGTCATTGCAGATTCACTGAAACTGCAGTTTGTTACTCCTACCAACGATAAGCCCGAGAGCCAAATCATGTCTCGGCGTGTGGAAGAAGGTATTTACAACTTTGATGAAGTCCCGAAGCATTTTACGAAGTACAACATCGAGGCTGGTGAGATCGCCAACATCATAAATAAACTGAAAAAGAATAAGGCTCCAGGAAAAGACAAGGTGAGTAATAACGCCCTTATGAATTTCCCAAAGAACTTTATTGAATTTCTCACCAATAACATTAGCGACTGCTGGAAATTTTCTTACTTCCCTGTGGCTTGGAAGAAATCTATTGTGTTGAGTATCCCAAAGCAGGGACAAAATCCTGCAATTCCCGCGAGCTACCGACCTATTAGCTTGCTACCCTCGATGTCCAAGGTGTTGGAGAGAACGATCCTTGTCAGATTCCAAGATCACTGTCTAGCAAATGACCTTTTACGGGAAGAGCAGTTTGGCTTTCGTGCTGCCCACTCTTGTCCGATGCAGATATGGAGGCTCGTTGAAGACCTGAGCACCCCCCTGAACCTATCCAAATACTGTGGGGTGGTATTTCTCGATGTCAGTAAAGCTTTTGACCAAGTGTGGCATGAGGGCCTTGTCTACAAAATGATCAGAGACGGGTTCCCTGCCGATTTGATCTTGATGGTGAAATCCTTTCTTGACGGCAGATCCTATCAAGCCAAGGTTGGAAAAAATCTTTCCACACCCCGTGTTGTAAAGGCCGGTGTTCCTCAGGGTTCTGTCCTCGGGCCTATGCTATTTAATTACTTTGTACATGATTTCCCAAAACCCGATAATTGTAATCTGTATTTTTATGCGGATGACACTGCCATTATGACATGGGCACACCAGCCGGCTCACGTTATCACTCGGCTGCAGTGCGCCTTGAAGCAGTTCGAAGACTGGTTTAACTGCTGGAAGTTGAACCTTAACGTCGGAAAGTGCAAGGCTTTGTACCTCAATAGGAAGCTCAAGCATCCCCCAGATTCTCTTGTTCTGTTTAATAAGAAACTGGACTGGGTGGACAACTACAAGTACCTGGGAGTTATCATTGACTCAAGACTCTCGTGGAACCAGCATATGTCCTATGCTCTGAACAAAGCGAAGAGGGCTAAGTACAGTATCATAGCTCTTATGGGTCGCAACAGCGCCCTCAGCATTGACAACAAGCTACTTCTGTACAAATCGATTATCCGGACCATACTCCTCTATGGCATGCCTGCGTGGGCGACTATCTGTAAAAGCAGATGGAGTGAACTACAGTCATTCCAGAATGTTACCCTGAGGACCATTGCCCAGCTGGACAGAAGGACGGTGAAAAACCAATCCATCCACCTCGATTTAAACATGGCCCATATCGGTAAGTTTATACAGGATCTCCTTTTGATTATGATACAGAAGATGAAGACTCACGACAATAAGCTTGTGAAAGGGATACTGGAGAACTCAATGAATATGAACTGGCATACGAAGTATCGTAAACCGAGGCACGTTCTTGACATCAATTTTGAAGATATTAGCAACGTCTCTTTCCCAGACTACTGGAAGATGTGATAATCTTATTTCTCCTTGTATTTTTTTATTTCGTTTGTTTTTTGTTTCTGACAATCGTCAATCTTATTTTCGTTTTTGTATAATATGGAAGACCGCTTGGGTTGGTTAGGCTTCTTGACTACTTCAGTGTATTTTCTTTGGAGTTTATTCTGGTTAGATGAGCTTTGTGAAAGCGCTGCTTTCGTCCCATCCTAACGAATGTACACGTCACTGTTCGATTGTCGATTGTCTGTAAATCACTCACTGATGATGGATTTTTGAAATCCGAAATGTACATCTGAGTCTATAATAAAATACCTATGTGGAGTAGTGTTTTCCGTTTTTCGTTTATTTATATAGGCCTAATATAAATTAGCCATTTTTAACAACAGGCCTAACATTAATTAGCCATTTTTAACTATAGGTCTAACATTAGTTAGCCATTTTAACATTAGGCCTAACATTAATTAGCCATATTTAACTATAGGCCTAACATAAATTAGGCATTTTTCACAATGGGCCTAACATTATTTAGTCATTTTAACTGTAGGCCTAACATTAATTAGCCATTTTTAACTATAGGCCTAACATTAATTAGCCATTTCTAACTATAGGCCTAACATAAATTAGCCATTTAAAACAATAGGCCTAACATTAATTAGCCATTTTTAACAATAGGCCTAACATTATTTAGTCATTTTATCTATAGGACTAATATTATTTAGCCATTTTTAACTATAGGCTTAACATTAATTAGCCATTTTAACAATATGCCTAATATTAATTAGCCATTTTTAACAATCGCCCTAACATTAATTAACACATTTAACAATAGGCCTAACAGCACTGAATTTTAAAACGAAATGAGCACGTGCATCGACAAAGCTTCATAACTGCCATCAACAATGCTTAAATGATAAACAAAAAGTAACACTGTATTCTCTTATGACTCGTCAGTAGGAATCGATTGATATATTTTACATGCCCTAAGTTTATTTTCTTAACATTAGTGCACGTGCTTGAAGGGGTCCACGAGAGCTTATCAAGAGTTGATATATCGCAGTTATGTTCTTCCATTTTCACGTTTTCGTGCAAACGATGGCCAGCTTGGCACATAAAGGTATTGATTAAGCTTGTAATCTTATACAACCTGTGACAATAAAGTTCGGTGAATGACGTCAAATTGCTAACGGTCGTAAGAGTGCACCATCGTCGTATCCTGCCTCAGACAGGTCGAGACATGTTTAAACAAATTTGAGAGAATCAGCGCTGAGAATGTGTTTATTGTGTTTAAACAGGACATTGAAGAGAGAAGGCGTAGTACGCGCGGTCGAAACCCAAAATGGATCAGCGAACGAAAGAGACACATGAAATGATGACAACAGTTTACAAAGAAGTTATATTACCTTGAAGTGTGTTTGAGTGGTTTAAACGGTTCCGAGGAGGCCGGAACACCGTAGAAGACGCCCCCCGAATTGGCCAGATATCCAACGTAATGTTACGACCCAACTGAAGGCTATCCCTAAATACGACTACGCCAGGAGTTTCCAGGACTTGTACAGGCGTTCCCAGACGTGCATTACCATCGACGGGGATTACTTTGAAGGATAGTAACTGCTGTTTCATGTAAGCGAGCAATCCACTCTCAATATGCCATCATTCACCGAACTTTATTGTCACAGGTTGTATATAGCTTTAGCTAAAGCTCGTAATAAGGTGTCATTGAAGTACTTTTTGGGGGTCATTTTCTCGGAGGTAGCATCTCGAAAATCGAAAAGAATGTCATATTCATCTTGTGCTCGCCATTCCCGTTCGAATGATATATTACATGCCTTATATTGACAATAAAAAAATTTAATGGGGGGGAGGTTGGGTCTCAATAGTCACGTGACTGTTAGAACGATTTCATTCACAAATTAATCAGGTGAGCTCAGAAAGTGTCTCTATCGAAGAGCGAAAGCAGAATTTGAAAAAGTTAAAGCGTTCTCGAGTAATCGTCGGACCTACAGACAGACAGACACACACACAGAGCGAAACCATAGATGTCTCTGATCGCTTCCAAGATAAAACAAGAATGATTTTACCGCAACAGTGGATAAAAGGAGCACATTTTTATGTTATGGATATGTTGAATTAATCAACATTTTAAAACACTTAAGAGAAAATAAATAAATATGAAAACTAAATTGTAAATTACTATTTAAGTAAGCTAATGTATAGAGAGAATTTAAACGAATAAACTTGAAGAACTGAAAGGTAAATGGAGAGGGAGTTATTCCTCATACATTTACAAAAATAAAAGTTCTTTAATTTTTAAGAATTCCCACATAATGTTAAACGAAGTGAGCCTCAATTCCTGAAGCGTTGTGTGTAAGCATCTATTATTTTTTCATATTAAATTACTAAAGTGTTTTTACGTTATCGTCTACTATTGAAACAAGCGATTAACTACTAATAATTAGCAATATGTATAACAGAAGTGCGTTTTAGATAACATTAAGCCTAACAGCATTATGCTCTTGATACAGATAAGCTATGGATAACAATAGATCAACAACTCGTAATGAGCTGGTTGATATATTACACGCCATATCTTAGCATTGAAAGTTCCAATGGTACCATATGGTATCATAGGGCACCATTAGGGCACGTGCTACAAAACCAATAACCATTTTCATTATTTACTCATTATATTCACTCATGGCACGTTGTTACGAGTTGTTTGATATATTACATGCCATATTAGTAATGAAAGTTCCATTTAAACACGTACTACTAAACATTTCACACCAACATTAGTACACGTTACATTCATTCATGAGACATCCTAGCACGTACACGTGCCATTAGACCAGTACCTGCTATCACTAGTTACTCTTATATATTCTTTCATGATATGTTGTGACGATTTGTTTGATATATTACATGCCATATCTGGTTATAAGAAGTTTTTAAGGAGGTATCATAATGGTACCATTATATTACGTACTTATTCCGGCTATCTGACGTTCGTACTTGTTCGTGCTCTGCCCCAAATTAATGGATTGGTGAAAACAGACTTTGAAAAAGTTAATTCGTTTTCAAGTTATCGTAATAAATACTAAGCTGCCTAGGAATTAAAAAAATTCTCTTGATTTAGAGACCGAACTGCCCTTTCAGTAATCGTCAAACACGTGCATCCTGCACTAGCACCATCTCATTAACGTTTAGAGCACGCGCAGAGCCGAACCCATGTATGTTCTCAACACGCGTTTTCCCGAATGCGAGGATAATTCGTGTCTTCCAGCAATTCAATACATGCACTCTTTCTATTGCAACGCAATGAATTGTGGGGATTGTGTCTACAGACAGACGGACGGACGGACAGCTGGACAAACCGATCACATAAGCACATTTCTATATATAGAAAGTGTGCTATAAAAGAATTTGAACTGAATTTTAAGTTGAAATTGGAAATTTGGAGATGAAGTTCAAAATAGAGTTAGAACAAAATGATGGGAGGTCTAAAAATCCAAAATAGAGTTGGAAAAACATGACGGAGGGCTTAAAACGTTTTCAGGGACTCTTCCCCTATATTTTCAATCTGAAGAACCATTTCACCAAAAAATAAACTCAATAATTCAATACATTCCTAAATACAGGGTGTACCTGAACGGTCTGTACAAACTTACAGCATGAGTTCCTTGTAGCCAGAGAAGCAATATGTGTCCCATGAACATAGGGTCACAAACGCTTCCTTCTAGAGATACAACCGTGCGACGTTGTCCTACAATTGCTGGCACAGTTGTCATATCAAATCCGTTCAGCGTTACAAACTAGATTTATTTCCGGCTTATACAGTAACAGAACAGTCCAGACGTCCTAAAGTACATGCTCGAAATGACCTCTCTTAGATTCCACGCAGGCCTGCACACGTCGTTGCATTGACTGGCGAACCCGTTGGAAAATACCGGGTGTCTTACGGATGGCATCGCAATTGTCCACAATTCGCTGGCGAAGAGTATCAACATCAGGTACGGGCAGTGCTGCCAATGAAATTTTTATAAATACACACCCACTATTCCGAGATTACACGCTTTTACACGCTGGCACAACGGCAGTACACACACAAATTACACACAAGAGGGAGCAAGTGATACGAGCCTTTGCAGAATTGCTTCAGCTTCACATTCATGAATTCATGTATTTAAAGATCATTCAATTTTAATTTTTTACAATATGAAGTATTAAGATTAGTTATAGAAATCATACCAATACTAGAGTAGAACAATTTTTTATTTAATAATTTAACAAAATTATTGAACAATTTAACATGCTCGGCTCGGTGCTCGGAGTGGAGTGGTTATGGGTAGGAGACCGGAGAATAATCTATTAATCTAATCTAGATTTATGGTCTGGTCGATTACACGCAATGACACACAAAATTTTTTTTACACACACCTGACTCAAATTACACACAAATCGTGTAATTACACGCACATTGGCAGCACTGGGTACGGGGGTGGAATAAACAAGGGTTTTCAAGTGGCCCCACAAAAAAGAGTCCAAGGGATTCATATCCAGCGAACGTGCTGGCCACGGTCAACACCACCTAGACACAAGGCCTGATAACGGAAACGTCATAATTGTTACATCATCATTAGTCGACCATTGTTAATGGTATTTCTACCAATAATAAGCCCTAAATTTGGTCTAGGAGGTAACAATGCATGACGTTTCCGTTATCAGGCCTTCTGTTTAGGAGGTGTTGCCACGGTATTGGTCCTCCACAGCCTATCCATTGTCTTCATCTTGGATGTTAACAATCAGTATTTTTCCTTTTGTTGGAAACAATGAAGGTTGGATAAGATTATCACGAACGCCTCGATTACCGACATACAACGTAACTGTGTTCAGTTGACGTGTAGACAACGTCGCACGGTTGTATCTTCAGAAGGAAGCGTTTGTGGCCCTATGTTCATGGGACATATATTGCTTCTCTCGCTACAAAGAACTCGGCTGTAAGTTTGTACAGACCATTCAGATACACCCTGTATATCTCAATGGCATTACATAGTCTAAAAATCAGACTACAATAAAAATAAAAATAAATATTCAGATAAATTAATTAGAAAATAATTCATTAATGTATTTAAAAACAACAATAAGAAAAAACAAAATATCAAAATACTAAACAATATTATATTTCATACTAAAATCCAGAAAAAAAAACTTAGAAGAGATAAATAACATTAAAATCATAACAAAAATCCAAAATAATCTATTTAAACGCAATATTCACATCAAAAATATATGATTCTCCCAATTAATAGCAGAAGCCAAAATCAGAATTTTAAGAAAATTTGCAAAATAAATAGCAAAAAATGAAAAATTAACAACATCCATGTATATAATCGGCTAATGTCATCGCTATGTTGCCAAGGTTACGTATGCATTGTTTGATAGCATTTTTATAAAGTAGTAATTTGTATCAGCATTGTTTGAAGGCATTTTTATAACGTAGTAAGCGTCATCGCTATGTCGCTATACATTGTTTTTATCATCATTGTTTGTTGGCATTTATTAGGAGCTTTAGCATAAAAGCTACTTATAAGAATGCGCCCTTGGTCTGTACGTTTATCCGGCCGTCCGGCCATCCGGCCGCCGTTTGCACGATAACTTGAAAACGGATTAACTTTTTCAAATTCTGATTTCAGAAATATGACCATCAAAGTCTTAGCTCGGCCATATCAAGTTTTCAGAATTTTTTGTGGACACCTTCAAGTCGAATTCACGTGCTAAAACAGTGAGTGTAAAGAATTCAAAGATACTGGCAAGTCATATAACAACCGATTTGTCAAGAAGGAATACATTGTTACTTTCTGTTCATCTTTTAAGCATTATTGACATCGGAGCGCGCACGTGAAATCGCTTTGTCGACGCACGATTGCTCAAGTGCTCATAATCTATAAGCTTATTAAGTAGCGGAAAAATGGAGCTACCTATTGGTTTTATTTTACACACGATTTGAATCACCCTTCATCATTTCTACCTTTTTTGAGGTAGAAGGTTGAAATTCGGAATGTAGCTTACTATGGGCATATGCACCTTCACTATTTAGATTGGTTTTGATTAGCCCACTAAGGTCGGAGTTTTGGGAGTGAAAATTAGAGGGGACCAAACGGTCTAGGTGTATTTATGCATATAAAGGAGTGAAATTCGGTATGCAGATTCCTATAAGCAAGATCTCCATTATATGAAGATTTTTTTTCCCGAGGTATCCATGCCTTCCCGACTCGATGGCGGAATGCATCGAAAAGATGGGGACTACATTGAAAAATAGTGTACCAACTCTGTCTGTAATAAAAGAGCTGTAAAAAAATATTTCCTGTTTTCATTTGACTGACCCTCGTAAGTAGAATAAGAATGGAGCTACTTATTGGTTTTATAATGTCAGTCCGTCTCCTTCATAATTTCTACATTTTTTTGAGGTAGAAAGTTTAAATTCGGAATGTAGCTTACTATGGGCATGTCCATCTGCACAATTTAGTTTGGTTTTATTGGTATACGGGGGTCGGAATTACGGGAGTGGGATTTAGAGAGGGCAACATATCTATGTGCTATTTAGGTACGTAAAGGCGTAAAATCCAGTATCCAGATTCCTCTAGGCAAGATCTACATTACTATGAAGTTTAGGCCCAATTGTTCCAGTGGGATCGGATTTGCGGGGGTGGCAATCACTTGGTCCTTAGAACTATGGCAACATATGGCATGTGATATATCATACGTTCGGAAATGATGAGAAAGGAAAGAAGATACGAGTTTTTTTTTACATTTTTTACATATTACGTTCGAGAAAATCAATTTATTGATTAAAAAAAACTTGGGAGAGGTAAAAAGTGCAGATGAAGGGGTAAAAATAGATGACTTCCCTTATCCTACACGTAAACATTTCAGTGCACACCCTAGAATTTATTTATTTGTTAATTTCTTTTTAATAAACGTATAAATGTATTTCTGCTCCACTACTAAAGCTCCTCCTTGGAATGTTTACAAGATTTTATTTATTATTAACTAGCTGATATGCCCGGCGTTGCTCGGTCCGTTTATTTGATGAAATTTGGCAATATCTGAATTTGCAATACACATGAAAAATCCTTCGTAAAGTATAAATTCACTTTGGTAAAACGAAAAGAATTCTTTCAAATTCTCGCATTGGAATTTTGTGTCCAGTTAGGTTTGCCCAGGAAAATTCGATAATCCATACTTAATATTTTAGAATATCTTAGAAAGGCTATGAGCACTGAATTAGTCCTTTCTGTATTACAAAACACTTCAGAGATGGATTGAGAGAGTTCAGGAACTCTGTTTACTGTCTCATCAACACGTAACCGTTTCAATAGAGTTGTATTCAGTCACAGACCGTGCAATCATATCCTGAATGTGGTTGTTTACATGGACAGTATCAGTTTTAGCAGCAAGGATTGCCCTCTCACACAATCAGTTGAGATCTTTATAATGTCCTGATATGTCTCTAAAGGAAGTTACTACATTACAAAAACCATACGAAAAATAAATTTTCTCCAGTTATTAGCTCATTAGGGAATGTACCTTCACCTTTTCAGCAAAAGCTTGAACAGGTGCACGCCCTAGAAGTTGCATTCTCTTATTTGTTTTAGCATAATTTTTTACATCTCCGCAAAGATTTTAATAGAAAAAGAAATAATACTGATGTTCATTTATTTATTTATCACTTTTTACAACTATCCCCCTTAAAACGTGAATCATTAAGGCAAGCATCGTAGCCCTGGCACTGAAAAGTCACCTGATCTTCTTAGTCGAAGCAACAATGTAACCTTCTTTGTTTCCATCTTGGATTTTAGCAATCAGTATTTTTTCGGTTGTTGGAAACAATGAAGGTTACATTTTTGCTTGGACTAAGATGGTCATGTGACTTTTCAGTGCCGGGCATGTATTGTCGACGCAACAAACAAACACATTTGAAGCAAACACGACGGGCTAATTGTTCACATATGCAAGCAAACAAACATAAATCAAGTCTATTTCATATATATATATATATTATTAATTATGTTTTTTTGAGAGACTTAGCTCCATTTTGGATTTTTTTCTCATTGTGGTAGTATTACACAGCTGTGTGTTAAATTTCAACTTTAATACTTACTTTTAAAACCGGACAAATATGCATACATATTTACATTGCGCTTTATATGTATAGAGAAGAGAAGGTAGAGAAGAAGATTACGAGTATTGTTCAGAGAAAGTCTGCAGCTAAAAGACAAAAAACGATTCGGGCGTCAGCAATATCTGAATAACGGGAGCTTTTTCTAGAGTAAAGGGTATAAGAGCTTCTACGTCAAGGACAAGGGAAATTCAAGGAAAGTTGGGTCAAAAGGAAATTCTCCGGTGATGAAGCTGGATATCAGGTTATCCAACAAGAGGATAAATAAATTCCCGGGCAACGCCGGATTATCAGCTAGTTTCCCTGATTAGTTGTAAGTCCACTAGTCAGGTTACACTCTTGTTTCCTGAATGGTGGACACCCCCTACATACATCATCATCAGTCATGTGAGGAGGACGACCAGAACGGACTGGCTCTTCGAGGTATCACCTCTACTCTCATTTCAGGTATCATCTCATTGCTCTCATTTCATGATGCGCCATTTTCAGGGCGATATTCACCTTCTGTTACGTCTTATTTGCTGGTCCCCTGCGTTGGAATTAATATTCCGCATAATCCAGTACATCAAGACGCTCACTATCCTTCTGGGTCCCTGGCGTTGAGATTAATTTCCTCGCAAACCTGACTAAGGACATTTCTCATATCATCTATTATCTATTATCATCAGTAAGCAACGCGGAGGTTACAGCGCCCTCCTCCGGGTAGAAAAAGGGTTGCGTGGCTTTTCTGAACGTTACAGTATTATGGATATGTTGATTGATAAATCAGCATGGAGCTGGAGGTTCATAGCTACCTGTCGTTGAATGGCGGCATACTTAAGTACGTTGAGGCATGCTGTTTATGGACAGTCCAGGGCAGAGAAAATATGTAAATGCCTTGAGTGAATCGTGAGTTTCATAGCTCCCCTGATGCGATAACTGATTGCTTGGTTGTGTGAAATAATAAGTGAACTCAAAGATTTTAGATTTTACTTTTAATTTTATTAACTTTTGTATGTTATTACCATTTGCTGGGCCCCATTAATTACATGAAAATTGCTGATATTTTTATGAATATTAAATTTTGTTGTTTGCAAGTAGCAATTGTCGGTGTATGCCTCAGTTCCTCCTATAATCCAAGCGGCCCACCTTACTCTGGGACCAACACCGCGCAGGCAGTCCGTCTGGTGGCTGAATCCGTTCAGGGCCTGCGCGGATCGGTACACAATACAAATAACCTGTTTCCTCTCCGTCTTCTTTGACTAGCTTGAATCCTCTAGGTATTTCATATAATTTTGCCATTGTGGGATAAATTAAATTTAAAGCACGTGACAGGGAGTATTACAGGTTGAACTCACATTTAGATCCAGGCCTAGTTTGAACATTGAATGTGCCATTCGCCCGATCGATAATTGAAATGCTGCAGTTACACTCGTTGCCGTTGCCAGAGCAATTTTGCCTTCCAATCGAACAGTCGTCAGCACTTTTTTCAGCAAAAATGATTTACCAGTTTTCCAGGACCGTCCAAGAGAAGTAGCTCCCTTCTGGCGTCACGTTGAGTACCGCATTTAACGTGTGATCACAATCAGCTGTTATTCATTTAAGAGCGATGCTTGATCCACCAACTCTTGCAGTCTTGCCCAGGGGTATGCATCCAGTCTCCAGCGATAACAGTGTGTTTGAATCCTGGAACGCTTCAACTTCTTGATCAGTGAACTGATGCAATTGAGGCATCTCTGGATAATCATTGAGTCGACGTTCATTATTCTTAAGATATTGGTTCAAATTTTTTAATGTGAGATACAGCCCTCGAAAATTGGTTGCATCTGAGTTGAGTTGATGCTGATAGTCTTCTGACAATATGTCGCCTGCACAACTATTCCACAATCGCATAAGGACTACCGTACCCCAAAATGATTCAAAACAGATGTCTGAGTTGTCGAAGCATCTGAAAACCAATTGCTTCTGGTATGCAACGATGCCATGATTCATCGTCCTCTAGCAAACCTAGAGTTTTTGCAACCTCCTAGAAAGTATCTTGCAAAACACCAATAATTCTTCGAAGATCTTCAAATGAGTTTGCACCATAGACTTAGCATAGCAATCGATCTCTTTAGACAACTCCGTTGGATTCGCATAGGCTTCTTCGAACTCCGCGATTCTAAGAATTTTCCGCTTCGTCGGCGCTATTACCCTAATCATTAGGAATCGTTAATCGCACTGTTTATACACTGTTTACCAGTAGTTATTACTGCATCAAATAATTATTGAGCTATGTTTCGAATATCCCACACGTAGAATTGAAGTAGATAACGACTTACTATTGGTCACTGGTCTTAACAACAAATGGAAACTCCGACTTTGAAAATTTAAAATTTTTATTGAATTTATGTGATAAACACTTTTATTAATTTTAATTAACACTGTCTTATATTGTTAAAGAGAAAGGAGATTTTTAATTAATATCTCATGAACGTTCTCTGAGGGTTTTATCCATATATAAGCTGTTCAAATTACTGATGAAAAATAGGAAAGAAAATTCCACAGCCTGGATTCGAACCAGGAACCTTTGGCTCAGACCGCCAACGCGATAACCAATTGCGCCACTGGGGACATAACAGATAAACGCTATTTACATGTCCTTAGGGCTTGATTAGAGAAGTTACCTAGTCCGCAGGCTGGGACTATCTTTCCTAAGGCGTAATATTCATTAAAGAATAGCTCATAAATGTTCTCTGAGGGTTTTATCCTATGCCGTACCTCAGCTGTTCAAATTATTGATGAAAAATAATTTAACAAAAACAAAATATAATTGATGCGGAATACAAAAAGTGCGAATATGTTCGCATGCCAAAATTTTTGAAGGTGATGACTGGTGAGGAAGGCGGAATGCGGATTGAGGTAGCTGGTTCTCCACTTTTCCGTCAGAGTGTTTTAAAGAGGAGCATATTCGCCTTTATTTTCTCTGATAGGAACATTTTTCAGTTGGTTGTATTTCTGCTTCACAGCTAAAACTACTTCTTTGAATGTTTACAAGATTTTAATATTAAAATTGTTGCCCTAAAAAATAGTTGTGCGTTACTTTTCGTTCCTTCCTCGTATCTTTTTGTAACCACACTGTATCAAAAAATATATTGATTTAGGAATCATCAGCAAAAGCTATTAGAATAATACAGGAAAAATTATGGGCACTAAATGCCAAATATCGTACGTTATTTATAGGTTTTTATTTTTGCAACAATATCGCATGTTATTGAGGCAGCACCCTAAGACGGGACATATCAAATTACAGTAAAAAATGAGACAAAGCACTTAACTTTTCTTACATTTACTTTTGATATCAGTTTTTCGCTTGTAGTTGCTACATGTAAAACAAGTAAAACGGACTTTATCAATTGCTTATGTAGCTTTCATGTGTCCTTTGTTTGCACTGGAAACACTGGATCCGACCGCAAGTCGATAGTGCATATGGTCCTTCGAGGTTATGCAAAACCATTCTCTTGTGGCAAATTTTAACGTATGAAATTGGATGAAAAATTTCATCCAATAATGTAATCCAACGCAGCAGACAGTAATGAAAATCCGTCGAGTTTTTTGCGTTATGGGTAATTTCATAAGAGGGAAGATGAATTCTAGGGTATTAATGTCGTCGTCGTTCAACGGATGTCGTGGGCCGCGATGTGGGAAGAGATGTAGATAGTTGTGATTCGACGATAATCTAATGAGGACTGATTATAAGAAGGTGGACTTATACTGAAGATATCACCGTTTTTTAAAGAAAATCAAACTGTAAGTTGCCTTATCAAAATACAATGCCTAGGTGACTGATTGACAAAAAATGGTCTCCTTGAAAAAAATGGCGGATGGTTTTGCACTATCCACCTACTTAGGATGATTAATCGAATACTGAAGCATCGAAACATCAAATTTGGGCAATTTCAGAAAACACAGAAATCATTTTCCGCAGTTGCATCAAAGTAAATAAGAAGATCAAAGACCGTCTATTTCTAAACCACAGTAAAAAATGATATTGTGTGGCGTCAATCGTTTCTTCTTGTTCGTATTATAGAATTGTGTGAAGTATATTCGTATATTCATATTTGGCCCGCTTTTTAACTTTGTCAATATACACGTCCTGGACTAGACTTTTCAACGGCATTTTTCCTTCCCTTTTCTACATTATGATTATGATATCGTTGAAGAATATCTTCATTTTTTAAACTTCTCTTTTAATACAATGTTCTGTTAGTGCCTCTGCACGTATCAATTTACAGAAAAAATTTGGGATGGTTGCTTTGTCTGAAAAATATATATTGCTGCGTTGAGGAAACCACTCTGCGTACATTCTTGCAGCTATTCTTCCCTGATGCATGATATTTAGTTCAGTCAGGCTGTAACGCTCTATTTTTCAATGTTGACGTAACGGTCTGATGACTTAGCTTTCAATGAACCTGAAAACAACAGACATTAGCAAACAGTGCTTTGTACTGGTGCGAGATACGACACATATAGCATAATAAAAATGCTTGTTTTAGTAGCGTCTATCTACAACATTCTTTTGTAACATAAGTTCTGAAGTACCCTGTTTAACCTAAAGCAAAAAATAAAAAGAAATTTAAAATATAATCAATGAACGGGAATAAAGTGTCAGCCTAACTGCTTTATAGAGGGTGTGAACAAATTTTTCCTTTGCGCAATAATTCATATAAATTTTATAACTGTTAAAAGAAGATTCCATTTTTTAAAAACTTAGATACTGCCTTCTTCATGAGTCGCTAAAATTTAGGTAAATTCTAGTTAACACGTTAGAAAAACAGCATCTCTAAATTTCTAGAAAAAATGTATCTAATACAGGTAGAATGACCTCATACCTTTTTTGTAATGTTTAAATTTCACTGAACATGAAAAAAATTTACCGACCTTGTAAAAAATAAGATTGCAAATAAACTGACACGAACCATTACCTTATATTTGCCTTAATAATGTATAGAAATTATTACACTTCCTGAGATTTCTGTTATTATTATTTTAAGTTAAACTTTTTTCAAAACGATTACGGATAAAGATAGCACCCCAAATCTTACTAATAGTATTTTATATTTTTTTCCGTCAAAAACCCAGAAATAACTTAGCATAATAACGATTGTATTAGTGAAATTTGGGAAAATAACGGAAATAATAATTAGAATATACTACTAACAATTAAAACCTAGGTACATTTCCTTTAACATAATAGCTAAAAAATTCGTAATTTAAATCGCAAGAAATAGCTGAACTGAAAGTAAACTTGAAGTTCTACTGCCAATCTCATAGACAGATGTCTTTGCCAAATGTTCTAGACGCAATAAACCATATTTTTTCAAAGTGACAGTGTTTTTTCGATTCCTAAATTTATCTAACCACTGCTTTAACAACCGTGAAATTGTCAACGGTATAGGGCGCCAGCTGCAACTTCAATATTTATGCGAATCGTTGTCACAATCGGGGAATAAAATATTAACTCTGTTTTATGTATAGCAGGACGAACGTTAATTATGAATGTAAATAAAAAAGAATTATTTGTAAATCTTTTTAAATTAAAGAGACTCATTTATTTACAGAGTTAGTAGGAAACCTTAATATCGTAATAAAAAATTAATGGGCAATAAAGTCAAATATATTCTTTATCGTTTAGATCTAAATTCTTTTGCCCCATCCCATATTTTATAATTAAAGATATATTTGAGTCCGTTTTTTAAGTCTTAACGCAGTTCATGCAATCTTTAGCCTGAACTATAGAGCAATACTAAATATCGTCCTGTTCGTCGACATTTATCACACTCCTGAGAAAATATCTGTTTTTACGAAAAATATGTTTAGGGAATCTGAAACAGCTTAATAAGTAATATAATAAAATAGCCTACTTTCTAAATTAAATTTTCTAAATCAATTAAAAAAACACTAAATTATACATAAGATTTTAAATTCTTAAATTTTAATTGTACCAAGACTAATCAGAGGTCGGCCTTATTAACATTGTCTTTGCAATTACATTAAAAAGAGGTGTACAAATTTATATATCAGATGTAGAAAAATTTTAATTTGTAAATTCTGTTGTTTGGACTCTTTAAAAGATAGCTTGAAAACCTTCTACTTGCAACTCTGAGTGGCCTATGAATAGTATGCGAAGAGGTACCTAGCTACATAGCCCTTGCAAAGCTTCGCGAAAGTTAGCCACTGGTCCATCCTCTGTTAAATTAAGAAAATTTGACATTCTAGTGCTATTTAGAAAATGTCATATTATGAGATTCTCGATTGTTAATGCATTACAGTGCAATCAATAATCAATGTTAATACTAGGTGCGATGTGAATCGATTTATTGCTTTTGATAACTGGAAATATTTCAAGAACAATTTATTAATTTCAGCTTATCATTATAGTGATATTTATCATATTTAATGTCTATTTTAGAATTAAAATCATGCCATTATTGCTAAGAGCTTTTCATAAATTACAAACCTGTCGAATAAATAATTAGCATTTATATAAAATTAGCGATTTTATTATCCGTTTTGATATCTCTTAGCATCATGTAAAATATCAGTAACGTTAATATAAAACTTCTGAGTGTACATGAGTGTACATTTACGTTATAATGTTTCTTTAATGTGGTAAATATTTCTATGTTTATGTAACCACCAATATTACATATCTTCAATTTAAATGCAAACATATAAGCTTTAAAAGTTCTCTGAATTATTAATTAATTTAAAACTATTTTTCAAATAACATTTAATAGGCTTTATGCCAATATCTTAAAATATTCGATTTATTAGAAGTAAGAAAAATCGATTAAAATGAATAAGCAGTAAACGGTGAAAAAAATCATTAATATCAATGGGGCATTCAATATTTTATACCCAAAATCAATCAAGACATTTATATTTTATTGACGTGATGGTTTTTTAATATATTTTGAGTTCCATTACAGCATGGACAAGACCCAATCGATAGAGAGAACTTGTCAAGCATGGTTGACAGATACAACTGCAATTTGATTTATAAACCTCTGCTCACTCCCTCAATTCTAAATCTGTTCAGTATTAACGCGACATTCCATGGAAATATTTTCCTGTATTTAATCTTCAAAATTTCTATAACTAATAATCTAATAGCGTAATAAAGATTTTTATCTCAAAACATAATTTTTGTTAAAATACAGAATGGGCATAAATTAATAATACCATAAGAAACGTTCGTAACTTTATAACTAGTAAACCAATATCTATGTAGTTTGCAATAATGAAAACAGAAACTCGCAAAGTTTTTATATCAATCATAGTCATGTCGCCACGAATAAGTGCACCTCGATATGAGTTGTAGCCCGTAAAATCTCTCTCTAAGTATTAGTGAGCATCTTCTGTGTGATAGATGTTGCTTGGACGATTCGTCGGCGCAGTTCAGACAAGTTGCTATACACCTTATCCTTAACATACCCCTACAGGAAGAAATTGAGGGGGGGGGGATGTCGGATGAACGTGGCGGCCAAGACTGTCAGAGAAATGGAGTGTCCCCCGAACGAGAAAGCCTCAATGGGTTGGTGATTGGCTGATGTTTCTCCATGATTGGTAATGCCTAATGTTTCAGCTGATAATTTGTGCTGTTCACTATTTTTTTCAACAAAGAAGAACGGTACCTATCACCTCCGTTACGGATATTGCGCACCATACTTTCACTTTCTTGCTGTGCCGCTTATGTTCGTGTTTAACACGTGAATTTTTCCGATCCCCATATCCGGCAACTGTGTCTATTAACTTTTCCAGATACGCAAAATGAGGCCTCATCACTAAAATCAATCTTTATTAAATAAAAATAAAAAATAAAAAATAAATAATAATTGACAAAATAATTAATAAATAAAATCTAAATAATCTATATATAAAAGCCTACATGCCTTTTGTCGCGTTATCCTTAATAAAATCGGGAATAAATGGCGAAACTAGTTGGAAATTCTGTTGTTCCTCTGTTATACTGTAAGGTTACTACCAATTTCGTTTAAACTGAATAAAACTACCACAAAAGTTAAATGGAGAAAGTAGCAATTCTTTATAGATTAAAACGTATAGGAATCCTTTAATTTGTAAGCATTCCTATTTAATGGAATCTGATAAAGGGGCAATAGACAAGTTTCACACCATCTTCGACGCATGCGCAGAAGCAGCAGCACCACATTGTGAGAGCATGGGAAAACGCCCAATGAGATAGGACCCACATTCTTCCCGCATGGAGAACATGTACGCGAAGAAAGTTAAAATGAATGAAACGTTGCTTTGGGGAATCAATGTGAAAATCTTCTAATCTTAGACTATATCATCTTATATAATGTTTTCCAACAACATATGACAATGAAATCAAAAAAGTTTATCAAATTATCTTTTAGACGAAGGGTCCATGTAAGGTGTTAAAATACGCATCTTGAAGGAAAGAATTTGCTCTAAAATTAGAGTAAGGCCTTCTCAATAAGGTGGTTACTCTCTGGTGTGCATCTTGTTCAGCTATGAAGATATTCAAGATGCATGTTGGCAAGTTAAATGATATTTAAAATGTACAACCTCTGAAGTCCAATAAAAAATGCTTTAATGTTCAAGTGAATTGTTAGTACGATGAAATAAAACCTAGCCAAATGCATATTAGTTGGTGAATATTCAGATTATACTTTTGTTGTTGATAGAGGTTAATATATCTGGGTGCTTATGAAGTGCCATTTCTTTATTTGCGGGTTACGTACAAACTGTCATCACTTTGATACAGTCTTAGAATAAAGTAGCACAACTAACTGTAATCCCTGATCAGAGCTGTACTGGAGTTTTTTAAAATGTAATACTGTCTTATCAGTCTTGATTGATTGATTGATTTATTGCTACCAAAGATAAGGATAAAGGTAGCTCGGTGTCATACAGGAATCCCCACCAAGGCACCGAGAACAAAGACAAAAAGACAAAAAACATTAAGTATATATTAATGAGAAGTTATTGATAAAATTATATAATTATATAAAAGACAATATTATACAAAACAAAATTATTATATCAAAATTACTCTTAGCATTATGCAGTTGATTAAAACAAGATAAAATTTTGAATAATAAATTAAAATTAGGGCAAGGAATATAAAACAATTCTCGATTTCTAAACCGTGTATTACAATTAAAGTTTAAGTATGCCAAACAAAAAGGACTATCAATCTTTCCATTAATGATATTAACAAATTTTAAAATCTCCGCATGAAAGATGACAACACAATCACAAATGTTCAAATCTTGCATGATCTGAGAAAAGGAGTAAATACCAATTCTAATATAGCGGTAAAAATAAAGTTTTGTGAATAGACTATACACTCTATGAAGTCTATTCTTGACATGGTTTGATGCAAACCCCCAAATTACTATTCCATATCGAATGACCGGTATAATAAGGATAATAAATAATTTAATAAAAAAATTGCCACACTTAAAGCGTGAGGTCTTTTAGGGGTTCAATCAAATAACGATATTTCAAATTTTTTTGTGGGAGTGCAAAAGCTGGCGAAAATCACGATCATTAAAATGAGCAGAATACATGCAACAGGCAGTCTTTATCGCCTCTGTAACTTTAAACTTTGGCTCACCATCTTTCTTAATTTTAGCTATCCACTGTTTCCTAAATTCGTCTGACTTGGGAAAAGGTGCCAAGTGATTCTAAGAGTGATTTTTCCCCCATTAATAAGGCATCCTGGAACACTACAAGGCACGTTATGATGCATGGTAACCGCAACAGTGAACCGAGAAAGGAGCTGGTGACTGGAGATCTCCTTCAGACGTTTGTTTTTTTTTTTCTCATCAGATGGCGATGCTAATCGCTGAAACTTGTATATTCTTTCTTCATAAACTATTGCCAACGCTTTTCTACGTAAGCATGTACCATTGAAGGAAAGATTAGCTACTAGCTATTGTTAAAATTTGCCTAACACTAACTATTGATAATATAAGGCGTACGTAATTACATGCCATATCTGGTTTCATTGAACCATGAATCATGGAACCAATTTCGATTATCAATAATTTTACGTTATATACATTCATGACTGGTCATTCCAAGTTGTTTGAAATATTACATGAAATATTTTAGCCGTGAAATTTCCAATGATCCATAATAGTTCCAGGAAACCAGGTGCCTTGGAACCAATTACCACTATCATTAATTTTACGTTATATTCATTCATGACACGTCATTCCAAGTCGTTTTATATATTACATGCCATATTTTAGCATAAAAATACCAGTGAACCATAATGGGTCCACTAAACCAGGTTCCTTTGAACCAATTTCGACTATCACTAATTTTACGTTGAATTCATTCATGACACATGATTCCAAGCCGTTTGATATATTATATGCCATATTTTAGCATTGAAAGTTTACAATGAACCATAATGGTTCCATGAAACCACATACCATTGAACCTATTTCGACTATCATTAATTATACGTTAATATTCAACCATGACATGCTATTCCAAGCTGTTTGAAATAATACATGCCATATCTTAACATTGAAAGTTTCCAGTGGACCATAAGGGTCCCATTAAACCACATACACTTGAACCAGTTCTGACTGATACTGTCCATCAAGGAAGACCATCACGTGTCTTCACTCAATTCACAAGCGTTTTCTCTGGTTTAGCTATGGAATGCCAAAGAGAGAACAGCATTTGGCAGTGCACAGGCCATTTATACATGGAATTGTATAGTGAAAAACGTGATTCCCTATATTATTTGAGACCTTTTGAACCGGAAGTAATTCACTGATTTTTCCACCAACGAACTCGGTCTTTCGTTTTCCCTAAATTGTCGAATGGCGAAAACGGAAGTCGAAAATTCGGAAACGTTCAAACGCTAGAGCAGCAACTGACAGACGGACGGACGGACATTGTGAAAATATAAGTACATATCGGTCCTAATAAATAAATATAAACTGGAGATGACCTCCAAACATGATGTAATAATTTTTCTATCGAAAAATGGAAGGAAAAATTCTGCAACTGGATTCGAACCACAGGGCTCGACAAATCTGAATAGACAGTTAGCTACCACTGCAATTTTCATGGTAGCCAACCGAAACATTTGTGTGTCGGTATAATCATGTACAGGGTGATTCAGTCAATTACGTACGATTCTTATGGTTTATTATTGAGGAACTAATAAACATAGGAATGTCATATAGAACTTATAATACACATTACACATTGAAATTTCACACCTCATGAACAACATACTCGATGTGTACTCCATTCATCTGTACAACACGACGAAGCGTGAGGACGAAGTTCTGCAGCACTCCGCCTCGCATCTCATTGTCAACCAGTGTACAAGTTTCGGTGACATCCCAACACCATCCGTCAGGCAATCACCGAATCTTGTGCACTGGTTGACAATGAGATGCGAGACGCAGTGCTGCAAAACTTCACCTCAGGCTTCGTCGTGTTGTACAGATGAATGGAGTACACATCGAGTATGTTGTTCATGAGTGTGAAATTCCAATGTGTAATGTGTATTATAAGTTCTATATGACATTCCTTTGTTTATTAGTTCCTCAGTAATAAACCATAAGAATCGTACGTAATTAACTGAATCACCCTGTACATGATTATACCGACACACAAATATCATGTTTCGGTTGGCTACCATGAAAATTGCAGTGGTAGCCAACTGTCTATTAAGATTTGTCGAGCCCTGTGTTTCGAATCCAGTCGCACAATTTTTTTTTCCTTGCAGTAAATAACCCCCCCCCCAAAACACACACACACGCACACTTGCGCAGCTAAGAGAGAACTATTACCACACCTGATTTTCAGGAATATTAAAAAATGAATAAATGTGGCAATTTTATTGAAAGCAGCTTAATGTTTGTACATCTTGGTAGAAAGATATACAGGGTGTTTCATAATTGGTGTCCCGTCTTTAGGTCCAAATAACGACTCAAGGGGAACTGATTGGGGGAAAACGAATATTAATTATTTGGTTTTAATGTCCCCTAATTCATAATAAAAACATTTCGCGTCCCTGGGGGTGAAGGGGTAAATTTTGAAAATTTTAATTTTGTAGGGGTAGGGGTTAGACCCCATGTGTTTTTAGAAAGTTGTAGAGCATCATATAAAATGTGGGGTTAGCAAAAAAATAAAAACAGAAAAACTCATTGGAAACTTATTAGAACTTTATTACTTATTAGAAAACAGTACATTTGAAACAGTACATGTGTTTGCTTTTGATCGGGGAGAGGAACAAACGCGATGTATGATTGAGCTGAACGGGGTGAACTTGGAGCAAGTGAACGAGTTTGTGTACTTGGGGAGCATGTTTGAGAGGGAAGGGAGCATTAAGGAGAGTGAATGCTGGTTTGAAGGTCGTAGGTGCACTTGGAAAGTATGCTAGGAATGAGCGTTTATCGAAGAATGCCAAAATTTCTGTTTATCAGAGCGTGCTGGTACCAACTCTGATTTATGGAAGTGAAACCTTGGTGTGGATGAGATGCATAAAAAGCGACTGTGTGCAGTTGAAATGAGGTATCTGAGAGGTGTAGCTGGAGTTACGACACTTGACTGTATTCAAAATGTTGTGGTGAGAGACGATTGTGGAATGCAACTTAGTGTGGCTGATGTAGTGGCAAAGTCAACGTTGAGGTGGTTTGGACATGTGGAACGCATGAATGAGGAACGACTGACGAAACGACTGTATGTTGGTAATGTTGATGACGGGCGAGGAAGAGGGAGACCGAGGATAGAGTGGAGAGAGCAGGTGGATGAATATCTGAAGCTGTATGGGATTGAGAGCCTGAACAAGAGACGTGCGTGCATGAAGAAGAGAATGACCGTGGAAGAAGCTGGAATGGTGCGTAGAGACACGAATGTGTGGCGCCGATTGATTAGCGATGTATGATTTGGTCGAGCTGATTGATTAGCGATGTATGATTTGTTTTTTTTTTCTTTTTGTGTGCTGCCCACCCTTTTTTGTAGGATAGGGGCGTGATGTTGTTGTTGAAAATGTATTAGAAAACAGTATTATTAGCTTTTCAAGGTAACGATTCATTCATTCTCATTAATTTTCCAAATGTAGGCCCTACTGTTTTCTAATAAGTATGGATTTTGTCCACATCGGCTAGCCATACCTTTCACTTTACCCACTCGATAAAGGGCAGGGGATGAGATTTTTTCACTGGGGTTTCTTGCTAACCCCACATTTTACATGAGGCTCTACAACTTTCTAAATAACACATGTGGTCTAACCCCTACCCCTACAAAATTAAAATTTTCAAAATTTACCCCTTCACCCTCAGGGACGCGAAATGTTTTTATTCTGAATTAGGGGACATTAAAAGCAAATAATCAATATTCATTTTCCCGCCACCTGTTCCCCTTGAGCCGTTATTTGGACCTAAAGACGGGACACCAATTATGAAACACCCTGTATATACGCAGTTGTCACATACTGGCTATGTACTGATGAGGTTTTTTTAAACATCGAAACTTGACATTGATGTTTGATTGGATGTGCCTTGCACTTCACATCCCCCATCGGCAGCCATGTGGTGGTTGTCAATAGCACTTATGAGCGCAGGGGCGCTCGTGCGTTTTCTTGAATTAAGCATTATTTATTATTTTTTTATATAAAGCAATTCAATGTCATTGGATGAATTTTCAAACGAAGTATTAAAAAAATAAAGGTCGAATATAAAATATACCTTATTTATTGAAAAAATAAGATAATAAAAAATCAGATGTAAAAAAAACGCACATGGGATTCGAATCAGGGCACAAGACATGAGCCATGCGGCCAATTGAAATGCCTTCCATCGATAAGACTAACGAACTGGACGACTTTTGTTTATTCATCGACTATTTCACAGATGCTACAAGCCGTGCCTGACTATACATAACAAATATTTCATCAACGAGGAACGAAAATCTAACATAACAATATGTACCGACAGAGTAATCACGAACAGTAAATACGTAAATAAACAGGAAAGAAGGCCGTCGATAAGAAAGGCCTGCCCAATTCGCATTGAGTCAGGGTTTGGAGGCTGGCGATTTGAACTTCTTGGGCATGCAGTTCCACTAGTGTCAGTTAGGAGAATTAAAGTATTGATCAAGTTGGAGCCTCCACAAAAAGTCTTCTAATTTCACTACAAATTTAAATTTCCGGTGGTTACGATACAGTAATATGATTAGGCCTTCCAATCGGCTGCCGCATTGGCCAGTAGCCAAGTGGCTACCACCTGTTTGAAAGTTGTAGCCAAAATGGAATTTCTGGTAGCAATTGGCTACCAAAATACAGGATTTGTCGAGTTCTGGAACCAGGAACCTTGACAGTCATGGTCAATGCCTCTACTAGTTGGGCTATCGTAGACACCCTGACAGCCATGCTGTCACAAGGTGTCTTAAAGACAACCTAGTTGTCAAGGTTGAAAGTCCAATGAGAGGCGGGAACCTTGACAGCTTTGGTTGTCTTTATGGCTGCCGGGGTGTCTGCGATAGACAAACTGGTAGAGGCGTCGACCATGACAGTCGAGGTTCTTGTTTCAAATCCAGGTCGCAGAATTTTTCCTTCCATTTTTAGATAGAAAAATTAGTACAACACATCCTGTTGCTTGAAATTGTTTGAGCCAGCATATTAATGATCCCTTATCAGGTGGGTCTTCCTCAAATTCCAAACGGTAACGTCGTTAAATTTTATTCGAAAATTTAATTCCCATAACCACACCACACAGAATGCTTTCCTCTCGGAAGACGCCATTTTGATTATGATGTAATACCGCGTTGCCTATTGGGATTCACGTTTTGGAAGCGGCTAAGAACAGAGACAAATGAAAGAAAGAGACTGGCAGTGTCCTATTCATTTCGCTGAGCGCTACTGGTGCCAGCGGAAGTGCAGCATTCGCCATGTTACGATTGGCAAAAACTTAAGGCGGCATATATTCTCAATGTAATTTCAGCTGTTTTTGTAGATGATTTCTGGAAGTATTAGTAAGCATAAACTGTTTTCTGATTTTTTTTAAAAAAACTTTATTGCATTAACTAACGATAACGTATACTTTTAATGACTCCAAATAGCTGATTCAATGCCTAACGAATTTTTAAAAGACAAATATTTAAAATTTTAAATTAAAAGAAAAGGAAGAAATAATTCTCAGTTCAATAAAATAATCAATTTATTAATCCATATATTGTAATAAGCAATCGTTTGCGTTTGTTTCACACCGGCCTCGGTAGCTCAGTGGTTACGTGACTGCCTCCGATGCCCGAGGACGCGGGTTCGACTTCGGGCGAGGACGACGAGGATTTTTTTCACGGAGAAAATCCTGAGATTACGCACTTCCTTCGGAAGGGAAGTAAAGATGTTGGCCGGCAAACGACTGCACGTTAAAGAACCCTTGCGAGGCAAAATTTGCCGCCCCTATAAATGACCATAGAAGTTGAAAAGGACGTTAATATCAAACAAACCAAACCAAACCAAACTAAACCGATTGATTCACATGCATTGCCTCGGGCGATCAGCTGTTTCGTGCCAATCCCAATATGGCGGCGCGAAGGCACCACTAGAGGGGAGGTCACTGCCAGTCTCCTTTTTTCATTTGTCTCTGGCTAAGAAATTTGAGAGTTTCTGTTTTCATTGTTGCAAATCGCGTTTTCTAGTTAGAACGTTAAGAAAGAATTCTTTTATGAAACCAATAATTTATGCTCACTCTGTATTTAGTTACCGTTTTCTCTAAAAAATAATTGTGGTCAGACAAGATTTTATTTTGAATGTTTTTAATTTGATGCTTCATTTCTAGTTAAATTTCTTTGGTAAAAAATTTTACGTGTCACAGCAATTATTGAAACCAGGAAACAATAATTGCTCTCGTCTACTACATTTACTTTATAATAATAAAAGGGTACTATAAAATTACGTAATCGTATAAGAGAAAGTAAAATCCATAACACTCGCAACAAAATCGATGCAAAAATTTTATTCATTTTATTATTTAGAATCCAATACGTCCATCCAGAGCCTGTATGGCCTGAGGCCGACGAGTTGGGTCCCTGAATGGACCTGGATTAACGGCTGCTGTGACCATCATACAGCAGTCGTTAATCC
>JAHWFO010023621.1:931400-952290 GCA_023313115.1 Rhysida immarginata
AGCCACACTTCCCTGTATTTGGATTGGTCATACGGCTAATAAGGACTTGCATCTGCCTTCCTGGCCTCCACGAACATCCCTTTGCCACAGAATTAAACAAGAACTTCGACAATGAGGAATGGAAAAATAATAATTAAATACTGGAGCTGTGCTCCAACATTAGGCAATTTAAATAACATTAAAAAACAAAAGGACTGAACCAAGGTCCATGAGCATCTGGTTTGTCGATTTCTATCAACGATGCCTGTCCTATCATCGGGCTGCCACTCTGAATATTTAGTAGTCTTTAGGATTCTTGAAGACAGTCTTGCAGTGCCGATATCTTAAGATGGTCCAGGTGATAGAGGCGGCAAGCCAGAAGCTAAGTGATCTCTGGTGATATCCCAGATTGAAAATCGACAGAGAAAATCCGCAATCTTATTTTAAGTAACAAATTATGAGACAGAGGCTACTTCATGGCGATCGAAAGTTCGCGCAAATCAAACTAAATGCGGTTATCAATTGTATTGCAATTATTATAATTTTATCTCTTATCGCAGGATGGCACTGTAGGAATACTCACAACAAGTAGAGATGTCATCTGTCGTGTAAGGGTCTTACGACTTCTGCAGTATACCTTTAGCCTATTTATTTCTTGACATATTGTTTTCCCAAGAACAATTTCTTTTCATTGTTGAACATTGGCTAGTTAGGGGCTGCAGACCAGTTTCAACAGTATTTAATATATTCTGTTATTATACAGGGTGTCCGGAAATAAATGGTAAATATTCATACACGTGAGAGAACATGTATAAAGAAGCATTTTTATTCCTATGAACATGGTGTCGCAAGCCAACTCCCCACAGAGATACAGGGGGATTAAAGTATGTTGCGCTGCCTGATTGTTGGCGTCCCGCGAGCGACTAGGCAATGTGGTGGAGCCCACATCTGTTCAAGAGATGTCAATGTATGCTCGAATGTCTGCCCCTGTCAGGTCACTCCACAAACCTTTAATACGTTAAATGTCACTGGAGGTCGTGGCAAACGTATTGATTTGCATACATTTACACAATCAGGATCATTTCACAAATAAGCTTACTACCTGAACCCTCACAAATGGGATCGTTGATGCAGTTATTAAGAGCCCGTGAGTACTGAGGTCTGTAGGCTCCAATGTGGGCTGCACCGCATTGCCTAGTCGCTCGCGGGAAGCCAACAATCAGGCAGCGCAACATACTTTAATCCCCCTGTATCTCTGTGAGGGTTGGCTTGCGACACCATGTTCATAGGAATAAAAATGCTTCTTTATACATGTTCTCTCACGTGTATGAATATTTACCATTTATTTCCGGATACACTGTATAACCTTTAAATTTTATTCTAGCTATTTTGCTGATTTTTTGTGAAATTTTATATGTAGCCATATCATTGCTAACTTTTGTAAATTAATTAAGTTTTTTTTTATTTTAGTAACACTTTTTTTTCCTTCACCTATAGCGGGAGCAGCCGCGGGTAACCATAGGAGAAAATAAATTATATCCTTGCCCATATTATTATAGGCGAACAATTTACTGAGGAAGTTTTGACGTAGACTTTGCATTCCTCAAGTTTCGGATTGAATGAAACTTGGTAATATAAGAGGGTCAGTCAAATGAAAACCGGAAATATTTTTTACAGCTCCTTTATTACAGACAGAATTGGAACAAGTACACTACTTTTCAAGTAGTCCCCCTGCTTTTCGATGCATTTCCGCCACCGAGTCGGGAGGGCATGGATACCTCGGGGGAAAAATCCTTTTGGCTGCGCGTACAGCCACTTATGCCCCGCCTGTTTCACCTCCGTATCGGTCGCGAACTTGTGGCCACCTAAGAAGTCCTTTAGTGAGCCAAAACTGTGGAAGTCGGAGGACACGAGGTCGGGACTGTGGCACTCCAGACGCAAATCCTGGATAGTCGCCAAGTTCGCACGATCCGTATGAGGTCGTGCGTTGTCATGCTGGATGAGAACGCCTGTTGAGAGGAGTCCGCGGTGCAAGGTGCGTATAGCATCTCTCATAATGTCACGCACCAATTCACTATAGGTGGCATTGGTCACCGTCTTGCTCTTATGTCATGGATGGTGACCTGTCTATCCTGCAGAATCATCTCCTCCTCGGCTGTCACAAGACGATGTGCCTGGACTGGCCTCGGCGCGTCCGCCAAACTTGTTGTGCCGCTGCTGAATTTCTTACACCATTCATTCACCTGAGTCTGCGATACACATGCAGCACCATACTGTGCCAACATGCGTCGATGGTTTTCTATTGGCTTCTTACCTTCACTGTGTAGGAAACGGATCACTTCACGCTGTTCTTCTTTGGTGCATTCCAACAGAGGGGCCGTCATATTGAAAACGCCCGTATGGCGCCGCTGGGTCACGTGGGGACGCGGGACCAACGCCAATTGATGACGGGAGAGTCCACGCGTATGTTTACCGGGTCTGATCGCAATGGGAGCGGTTTCGATTTTCTACAGCGGTTTTCCGGTTTTGCATTTGACTCAGCCTCGTATATTTGTTTTCTCCTTAATCGTGTACTAAATTATCGACAACATTCGAATTTGTGAAAATATGTACATTCACGTGAAAGAGCACATATTTGGTTATCGATGCGTCAAAAATCAAACAAACTAGCAGTTTCACTGTAGATTTTAGAAACAAATTTCTACTCATCTGTTCACAGTAGTTTCTCGAAATTGGCAAATGACTTCTAAAAACTAGTTCTTTTTCTAAATTGTAAAGTTTTGAGATCATCACATTTCCTTTGGAACTAGAAAGAGCGTAGCGGAAGTCATTTCTTTCTGTTAACTTTTATACTATGAACGTTTCACTCCCTCCTCCTAGTCATTGTAGTATTTCTGGAATTTTTCCAAACTGATGTTCTCTTGCAAGTGATAAAAAGTGTCAGTGGATCAGTGGGAAAGGAGAACATGTGCCGCTATTTCAAGATAAACATTGTCCCTATTAAAATGACTTCCATTGAGTTAGGATAAGATTTCTGGAAGTAGTTAAACAACTCTCCTTTTACTTATATCATTATCTATCAAAGTTATTATTAAAAAAAGTCATTTTAATATTGTAAATGTTATGAATAACTGAACAATGAAATTTAGAGTAAAGAAAATAAATTTAAATAAATTTTGAATTAAATATTTAAAATTTATACATAAATAAATGCGTTTCTTTTCAAGATGATTTCATTTAAACTTCAAATTAGTCAGTACACTTAAAAACAACTTGTTTAAAAATTCCTGAAATCGTGCATTCTTATTAGAGAATGCTCCTTCGTGTCTTTCAATATACTGCGGTTTTACCGTAGTAACGTAATCTTTAGTGATGTAACAAGGGAAGTATTAATATTGTAAAAAGTTCGTATTTGATATTTACATACACCCCTTGACATATCTGATTTTCATCTTTATACTATCCCCTTAAATTTCAAAATCCTGAAGAACTTTTTAATTGGGTTCTTTAAATACATATTAAACTTTCGTAAACCTTTATGAATTTTCTTAAAATCACACATGCTGAACGAATTATTTCTATGATGTAGGTTAAACGTTCAATTACTGCTACTGACTGCAAATAGTAGCAAATAAGAAGGGTTCATTCTGTGTGAAGCAGGCATTTCGCCAATAGCCCTCATTATTTTTGGAAAACGTGTATCAATTACATGGAACATAAATAAAGCAAGATAAAAGCCTATTTCATGATCTCTCATAAGCCAAACTATTTTGAAAAGTGTGAAATTGATTTAAGAAGCTTATTAGTGTTACCGTGATTTTAATTCAAAAATTCGGTACTTAAGCTCTAGGTATACACATTTTTTTACATAGGTTAGGAATACCTAACAACTTATATAGGTTATTTGACTCGTAAGGTGAATTACACTATAGAAATAATTGCGAGAACAATGCTAGAGACAAAATTGTAATCAGTCAAGCTCTTAAAGAATCTATCGAAAACAGAATTCAAAAATTAAATTGTTCTGGGTCATTATTCTCATCGTCGCTCAGTTCATTATCAAATGTAGTTTGGTTAAGTTAGATATATAACGAGCTACTAAAGTTCCTTGAGAAAAGGCTCGAAAAAGTCGATTTTTTGGAACGTAACGTTTCGAAAATCGAAAAAAATGTTATACTTTCTCGTTTCTCTTCATTTCCATCAGGGGGTAGGTGTCAATTTCCACGTGACCTACTGATTAACACGTGACCATCATTCCATTTGGGAACACCGTAGATTATTTGCCGGCCAGGTGGCCGAGAGGGCTAAGGCGTAGGCTTTCTAGTTCTCGAGTCCGCCTGGCCATGGGTTCGAATCCCGCCGTGGGCATGGATGTTTGTGTTTGTCCCGAGCTGCGTACAGATATAACTTGCGTAAAAGGCGCAAAATGACCTTAGTAGTCGACGCAAATTTTTCTAACCCCCCCCCCCCCGTAGATTATTTCTCCCAGAAAATACCAGATGGCATGATTTTACTATGCCCCCTACGGTATCCATTCATAATGCCAATCTATGGGGAAATCGGCAGATTTAATTGAATTTCATGCAATTATGAAGGAGGAAATTTAGGTTTTTAAAAATTTATAGACATACAATACCAAATGAAGCTTGTTAAAAATGATTTGTTTAAGTGACATATGGATTTTCTTCGGAAAATTCGAATATGAAAACTGTTACCTTTTGAACATCATTTTTCTCAGATACGCAACGCCTAGAATAATGAATTGCAACGCCTAGAATAATGAATTTTGGAGGAATAATAGGTACATAACAGGGCTCGACAAACTCCAAAAATCTGAATAGACAGTTGGCTACCACTGCAATTTTCATGGTAGCCAACCGAAACATGATATTTGTGTGTCGGTATAATCATGTACAGGATGATTCAGTTAATTACGTACGATTCTTATGGTTTATTACTGAGGAACTAATACACAAAGGAATGTCATATAGAACTTATAATACACATTACACATTGGAATTTCACACTCATGAACAACATACTCGATGTGTACTCATTCATCTGTACAACACGACGAAGCCTGAGGGTGAAGTTTTGCAGCACTCCGCCTCGAATCTCATTGTCAACCAGTGTACAAGTTTTGGTGATTGCCTGACAGACCTCTTCCATGTGTGCTGAACAACATTTCTTGAAGGAACCCCCACAAAATTGAACCATCAATTCAACAACAAGGTCATCTCCAACTGTTTCCCAAACCTCTTCAACGACAGATTCAGCTGGCCACCGACCAGTCCTAACCTTAACCTCTGTGACTTCTTTCTGTGGGGGAGGGGTTCCTTAAGGAGAATGTGTTCAGAACACATCCCAACATCATGGAAGAGGTCCGTCAGGCAATCACCGAATCTTGTGCACTGGTTGACAATGAGATGCGAGACGCAGTGTTGCCAAACTTCACCCTCAGGCTTCGTCGTGTTGTACAGATGAATGGAGCACACATCGAGCATTTTGTTCATGAGGTGTGAAATTCCAATGTGTAATTTCTAGTATAAGATCTATATCACATTCCTATGTTTATTAGTTCCTGTCTAATAAACCATTAGAATCGTACGTAATAGACTGAATCACCCTGTATATTCATAAAATCAATTTTAATTCTTAAGTAAAAGATTTATTTACGAATTTAAAAAATTTAAAAATGACAAGTAACAAAGAGTGAAGAATCAATTCACTAAAAATTTTAAATACATAATTTAAACTAAATCTTAATTGCTCTCACTGTCACTATCATATTCTGAAAGTGTTTCATCAGTTATCACCTTCAAATGTGGTCCAAAATTAACCGTGCGCAATAAAAAGTATAAACAAAACAAAGGCCATTTTTTGATAATTTTTTAAGTGGGAAATTGATCATAAGCGTGCGGGAAATAAAAACCCCCCCAAAACACACACACACGCACACTTGCGCAGCTTAGAGAGAACTATTACCACACCTGATTTTCAGGAATATTAAAATAGCCAAAAATTGAATCTTAGAAATGAATAAATATGGCAATTTTATGGAAAGCAGCTAACTGTTTGTACATCTTGGTAGAAATATATATATACGCAGTTGTCACATACTGGCTATGTACTGATGAGATTTTTTTAAACATCGAAACTTGACATTGATGTTTGATTGGATGTGCCTTGCACTTCACATCCCCCATCGGCAGCCATGTGGTAGTTGCCAATTGCACTTATGAGCGCAGGGGCGCTTGTGCGCTTTCTTGAATTAAGCATTATTTATTACTAGAAGAGGTACCCGGCGTTGCCCGGGATAATTACACTTGCACAAACTTTTCCTTTCATTGTTAGTCATGAGATACATATTGTTGGTTCATGCAGTGTGTTTGTGAATTGCGTGCTGATACCATTGTTGATACCTATTGTTGTACCAACTTTGCCTTGCATTGTTGGTCATGAGATATTTCTCATTAATATGCCTTGCCATAACCATGAATATCGATTTTTTATCGATATTTATTATTTTTCCGAAATCTGAGGTAGACAGTGACCTTCCTCATGCTTTAAAGGTCATGTATGCGAAATTTTATCAAGATCGGAATAAAACTGTAGATTTGTATAAAAAACGTACACACAGATCCACAGACCCACCCACAGACAGACCCACAAACATCCTTCTTTATATATATAGATTTTTTTATATAAAGCAATTCAATGTCATTGGATGAATTTTCAAACGAAGTATTAAAAAATAAAGGTCGAATATAAAACATACCTTATTTATTGAAAAAATAAGATAATAAAAAATCAGCGGTAAAAAAACGCACATGGGATTCGAATCAGGGCACAAGACATGAGCCATGCGGCCAATTGAAATGCCTTCCATCGATAAGACTAACGAACTGGACGACTTTTGTTTATTCATCGCACATTTCACAGATGCTACAAGCCGTGCCTGACTATACATAACAAATATTTCATTAACGAGGAACGAAAATCTAGCATAACAATATGTATCGACAGAGTAATCACGAACAAAAAACACGTAAATAAACAGGAAAGAAGGCCACTGATAAGAAAGGCCTGCCCAATTCGCACTGAGGCTGGCGATTTGAACTTCTTCGGCATGCAGTTCCACTAGTGTTAGTTAGGAGAATTAAAGTATTGATCAAGCTGGAGCCTCCACAAAAAATTTTATGTAAGAGCTAATTTCACTACAAATTTAAATTTCCGGTGGTTACGATACAGTAATGTGATTAGGCCTTCCAATCGGCTGCCGCATTGGCCAGTAGCCAAGTGGCTACCACCTGTTTGAAAGTTGTAGCCAAAATGGAATTTCTGGTAGCAATTGGCTAACAATGTATAGGATTTGTCGAGCTCTGTTACATAAACTGTGTCTACCGTTAAAATTTGATATTATTCCAACGAATAGTTTCCCAGTTACGCTTTTAAAATCGTAACAGTGCTCACATGCGAGTACTAACCAGCACGTGTTACGCTTTTGAGTGCGTAACTCGGAAATTATTCGTTGGAATTCGATCAAACTTTAATGGTATACAGAGTTCTATGATCCCTATTATTCCTCCAAAATTCATTGTTCTAGGCTTTGAAGAACCTGAGTTATTAACTTGTTGATCTTGGTGACGGCATTCTTATTTCTCTTCATATCTACTGTAAGTTAGCGTTCAAATTCGGACCCATATTGTATTAAAAGAAAACGTTCATTCTGGTCACCTGTCATTCCTTACAGTTAAACACACTTTTTCAGAATCACCCTGTATAATTAATCGATTGTACTGGGTAACCACAAAAGTCCTTGCCGTTTTTATGTTGCCATAAAAGGAAGTGATAGAAGATATGCATATGAGTTTACAACGTGGTCCAAAATCTGTCGGGAGGGGGGGGGGGGCAGGAAGGTTAGCCTGTATAAATACAGGGCTGTTGGGCATTCACATCAATGACATCTCGTGCAGAAGTGAAGACAAATGAAGGTATCGAAGGTGATGGTTAGGTGTTGTTTGCTTTATGACTTTAAGGTGGGCTTGTTAGCAGCAGCATCAAGTCGCCAAATATGTCTTGCGTTTGGGGATGATGCTTTGAATGAACGAACCGCAAGGCATTGGTTCCAGAAAATCAGGTCGGGAGAAATTGCCATTTCTGATGAACTCCGTAGTCTAGTGTGTCTGGTGGACTAGACGCCAAATGATTCAGTACGAGCTGCTATCAACTGGCCAAACCATCACTGGGGACCTGTACTCCTAGCAGTTGGAACGTGTGCAACAGGCATTGCAGCAGCAGGAGCCAGCATTGGTGAATCGCAAAGGGGTACTCTTTTTTCATGACCATGCCCGGCCACATGTGCGCGGATGGCCAGGGAAACCATAGAGCGGCTTGGCTGGCAATCTTTGTGTCATCCACCTTACTCACCAGATCTTGCTCCAACGGATTATCACTTTTCCATTCTCTCCACAACCATCTTGGAAAATCCTACACCAATGATGCAGAACTGCGAAAGGCGCTCACGGACTTCTTTGAGTCCAAGACCGGCAAGTTTTACAGCCAGGGGATTGATCAACTGGAGACACGTTGGCAGAAGATCCTAGATGCCAATGGGGATTATTTTGGGGTCTAGCGATACGCTACTGTTTGTGTACATCATTTTGTTTTCCGGAATTAAAAACAGCAAGAACTTTCGTGGTTACCTAGTATTATATTTATTTATTCTTTCTCTGTTTAGTTTTATTGAATGATCTCATGTGTTTACTCTTATGGGTCCTCAAAATAATAATAATAAAGAAAAGTGTATCAAATACTAGCTCCAACTTTGCTGATTAATGCTAAAACCAATACCCCAAAATTTCGCTGTGTCCATCTTATTTTCAGCAAAAAATATCCAAAAGCAAATGCCTCCTCCCTCTTTGCCCTCCCTTTGCTCTCCACATCCCTGCTAAAAAAAGTATTTTACCTTTAAATCAATCAATTTTTTCCCTGTTGTGCTTTCTTCTCATTTAATCAGCTCTTGATTTAACTTTAAAACTGTACATGATTGATAACGTGACATGTTGATTCTAATTTACATACCATACGCTCCCTATTTCATCTTCATAGAAGGAACTGACTTATTGCCAGGATTCAGATATTTTTCTAAATTAATTGTGCTTATTTAGATAAAAAATATTTTACTCTCATTTTCGTTTAAAAAAGAAAGACATTTGGGCAGATTATTGTACTTTAATTTTTTATTCTGCTGGAGTGTATCCAGGGCTACAGGTCTAGTAGGCTTTAAATGATAGCTGGATGGAACACTAGCGCCACGGAAAAAACACGATACTACGCTATGTTCCCCATTACATTGACATTTTATCAATTAAGCTTAAGAATGGTCTTTATCGAATACCGAAAGCAGACTTTGATAAAGGTAAAGCATTTTCGAGCACATATAGACAGACACACACACAAACTAACAAAGCAAATCGAATATACGAGGCATGTCCGAAAAGTATCCGGATTAAGGCTAGAAAAAAAATAGAACTCGCTGCATCTTTTTCCTATCCGGATCGTGTGACGACATTTCTGCTGATGACGTATGAAATTTGCAGCTGTTAAGTAACGCGCTAAAGCAGAAGGTTTTTCTTTTCTCGTCGCGTGGTGAAAATGACAGAAAACATTCAACGACATTGCATCAAATTTTATTTTAAAATCAGTACAAAAGCAACGGAGTGTTATGAATCGACGAAAACGGCCAAATATGTGGGCTTCTGGAGATTGGATGCTGCATCACGACAACGCTCCAGCACACACAGCGCAAATCGTGCAGCAATTCTTGACAAAACACCATATCGCTCAAGTCAGGCAGCCTTTCTACTCACCCTCCCCAGCTCCGTGCGACTTCTTCGCATTTCCGAAGATCAAGAAAGCGCTCAAAGGATGGCGATTGAGGAAGTGGACGTGACAACACAAAATGCAACGGCGGAGCTCTTGGCCATCTCAAAGGAGGCGTTCCGTACTTGTTTCGACCAATGGCAGTAGGGTTCTGCAGCCGGTGCTTATTTTGGAGGTGACTAAACATTTATGTGAGTTCGAACCGTATTTTTTACAGCCTCAATCCGGATACTCTCCGGACAGGCCTCGTATGTATTTCAGCATGTAATAATTTTAACATGATAATGTTTTAAGGACGTCTTAAAACACTGAACATCTATCTATAAAAAACGTGATGCGAAAACCGACACCAAAAATTGTTACGGAAACAGTTTTGCATTGTTGTTGCACGTTTAACCATTGTTGGCGCCGGCTTGAAGCAAACGCCGGAACTGAAAAGTCGGTTAAATTGAACTATCTGCACAAATCGCGAGTCAAATCGCAAACGCAAGTCTCACTCTCGGCCCTGCGGGCCTCGCTAGTCAGTGTTTTCCGTACCACTCTCGGCCCTGCGGGCCTCGCCGGTCACTGTTTTCCGTTACTCGAACGCCTTCGGCGTTCTGTCTACGACGTCCCCCTCCGGGGGCAAATAATTGATATATACCCCAACCTATTTGGTTACAGGGGGCAGTTGGTTTCCCCCCGGCCGGTTACAGGAATCGCGACAATTCAGTTTGCGGAATAAGTCATCTCGCGATTTGTGCAGATAGTTCAATTTAACCGAAAAGTCACCTGACCATTGTTGTCTGACCAACAATTTTTCTTCAAATCTTTACTACCTTCATATTAATAAATACGCAGTGGCTACGTACAGTGCAACCTTGTACGCCTTCCGTTCAATGCAAAGGAAGTGGCAAGCTGTGCCGCCATCTGCCGACAGAATCAAAACAGTATTGTATGGATTCCGACATTAGAGGGCGTGTTTTGGCTAGCTGTTGTTATAGCAACCACACAATTGGCATGTCGCGGTCATGTGGATTTCAGATTTTCTTTTTTTCTGCTTTCTGGATGATTAGCCATTGTCGAAAGTAACCATTGCGTAAAGGTAAGCCAGCATTTTTTGAGCGTTCTAGTGTTGGGTTAGGTTAACTGAGGTTAACTTAGGTTTAACCATAAAATGAGGTCCCGTAACTTTCTGGCAGCCATTTCTGTGACCACTAAAATATACGGATCATTAGCCTCCTGTAACCGGCCGAGGGGAAACCAACTGCCCGCTGTAAACAAATAGGTTGGGTACGTATATAAATCGACGTCGCCGTGAGCGAAGCGAGGGAGCGTGCGCCGCAGGCAGGGGACGCTGGAGCGGAGCGTTAGCGTCCGCGTACTAGTATTGTAGAAGGGGAAACCAACTGCCCCTGTAACCGGCCGAGGGGAAACCAACTGCCCCCTGTAACCAAATATGTTGGGGGTATGTTTGTAATTCGGGGTCGTCGTGAGCGAAGCGTTAGCGTCCACGTGCTAGTATTGTAGAAGTGGCGGGAATCTGCCATATTGCTTGTTTCGAAATTAGAGAAAGTTTGGAGTCTGAAACTGTTGGTAGATGGCGGTATAGCTAGCCACTTCCTTTGCATTGAACGGAAGGCGTACAAGGTTGCACTGTACGTAGCCACTGCCTAATAAATATATTGAAAGTGTGGTAACAGATAGCGCAAGCACACCACGCTGTCTTACCTAGCCATGTAATAGCCGAATGTTTTGCTTTCAGCATTTTGAATGAAGACTAATGAATGCTAGTGTATTGGAATAAACTCTTTTCCATTACAATAAATATATTTTATTAAAAAATAAGAACTCCATTTAATTAAAAGAAATAAAAATAAATAATAAAAAAATTGAAATACAAAGTTGAAGTGGACGAAACACAAATGAAACAAGGTCTTGTGGAGCTTTTGTAGATGAAATACAGGTGAAAAGAAGGTCTTGTGGAGAAATGTTACACGAAACGCAGGAAGAAACACAGTAACAGAAGAAGAAGATCTATGATGAAAGTCCGATGATCCGTAGAAACGTAGATGACAAAATTGAATGTATTTAAAAAAAAAACGTTTTCGGGATTTTTATCCCATCTTCACTTCAACTTTGTATTTCTCCACTTGGTCAATTTATTCAATTTTTTTATTATTTATTTTTATTTCTTTTAATTAAATGGAGTTCTTATTTTTTAATTAAAATATTTTATTACAACTCCTACTCTTATATAATATATTTTAGTAATTACAATTTAATTCATAAGTTATTATTTTGAAACATTTAGATTTTTTGATGGTTTTTGAAGTCTTCAACTTATCTATAATTTAAGCGCTGGTTGAATTTCTATGTGCTATATTTATTTCTACGTGCTATGTTCCTTCCTCCCTATACGTGCCGGCTAAAAAGAGCGTTACGGGTGATGCAATAATTTAATTTTTCGTCATACAAAATACACCCGTTTTATGATTTTAGATACTGCGACAAGCTTGCACGTGCCGTGTTTGTGGTCCCGCATTCGATTGTGACCACAGGTGCGAGTAAGAAGAGGCACCTTAAGCATAGACACTGTGTTTACTTGACATAGCAACAGACTCGAGACCCGCCATTATTTTTACCCACTTCAGTTATTCTAAGCCCTTATTCAGTACTAGCAGAAGACCCCACGTTGCCCGGGATAATAACACTTGTAGGTAAACAGAACAATCTCAAAAAGTTAAATTATAACTCAAAATTGGTTAATTAATAACTCAATCAATATAACACAGAGCGAAGGGACTATCCATTCTACGAAAAATTCCGAAAAACAGAAATTCTAGGTGATATACCGGGACTTCTTGACTTGCCTCAGATTAAAACAGTGTCCATCTTCACTACCGGGGAACATCACTGGATGCTGTAGACCCAACTTATTCCGTATTACTGATGTACATGATTCAGTAGGCTCGTCCAAAGATAAATAAATAAAAGGTTTATGTACTGTATAATATATTTATATACATGTTGCATCTAAAAACATTATCATGATTCAATGTTTTGGATTGCAGATTCGAAACTAAGTCACCTTTTAATGAAAGATATAAAGAAAACGAAAAAAATATATGGAAAACAACGTAGCAAATTCCATATAACAATGCCAATTTTAAGTATCACGACCAATCTTAAGGGATATCTTGTAGCAAGATTATAAGAGCACGAAAGGTCCAAAATGTTAATGAACAACAATAATAATGATTTAGACACACTCTTAGTTGGTAAAAAGTAAAAATTATAGCAATGGAAAGAGCTCATAAAAATTATTAAAAAGAATCCTATTTCATCATATCAATCAATTTAATATATATACAGGGTGATTCTGAAGAAGTGTGTATAACTATAAGCAATGACAGAGGTGACCGGAATGAATATTTTCTTTTAATACAATGTGGGTCCGAATTTGAATGCTAACTGAGATACGAACAGAAATAAAAATGCCGCCACCAAAATGAACAAGTTAATAACTCAAGTTCTGCAAAGCCTAGAATAATGAGTTTTGGAGGAATAATAGGGTACATAAAACTGTAGCTACCGTTAAAATTTGATCGTATTCCAACGAGTAGTTTCCAAGTTACGCTTTCAAATTCGTAACAGTGCTCACATGCGAGTACTAACCAGCACGTGTTACGATGTTGAGTGCGTAACTCGGAAACTGCTCGTAGGAATTCGATCAAACTTTAATGGCATACAGAGTTTTATGTACCCTATTATTCCACCGAAATTCATTATTCTAGGCTTTGCAGAACCTGAGTTATTAACTTGTTGATCTTGGTGGCGGCATTTTTATTTCTGTTCATATCTCAGTTAGCGTTCAAATTCGGACCCACTTTGTATTAAAAGAAAATGTTCATTCTAGTCACTTCTGTCATTACTTACAGTTATACACACTTTTTCAGAATCACCCTATATATAAATGTATTTCTGCTTCACTGCTAAAGCTCCTCCTTGGAATGTTTACAAGATTTTATTTATTTAATCAGGTTGTAATTTTGTCTACATTTAGAAAATTTACTTAATTGTGTCATCGAAAAAACTGATCTCCTGGTTTCTAGTTTGGTGTTGATATCCATCTTCAAGAGCAACATTTAAATGCATCGATACCGGCATTATAAATCATTTTTCGCTTATGTGCATTATGTAACGTATAAACAATTACTGAATTAGTAATGATTTTCTTGTTTATTACACTAATCAACTTATTACAACTTTTTTTGGTATCTTTAAAGAAAATGTTTATTTATAGTATTGTAGTACGTTATTTTCAAATATGTCATAAAAATTTTTTCTAGCACGTTCAGTTTTGTTATTTTTTGATGAAATATTTTAAAATTATATTGTATATATAAGATTCAAAAGCATTCAAGAGTTTATTTTAATATCGTAAAACCTAATATTTGCGTTTAATAGCACAATATACATAATTACAAAATTCTACAGAAAATGATAACTGATCCTGTTTACTTTAGTGCGTTGTTTTAAATTTTTATGGTCATGTTAATTAAAAGACAAAAAACGGCATTTTAATTTCTTCAGAACTTTTAACTTAAAATTTTAGAGCTTGGCTTAATTTCGTTTACTATTGCCTTAATGAAGAGACTTTGTTAGTGCCCATTGGTTTTTTTTTTCCGCCTATTTAAAGCCGAAAGACAAAAAAAAGCAATTTTCTACAATATCACGAAGGCTAATTAATGTTAACTTAATTGTTTAGTGCCCAGAAATCCTTTCGGTTCAAAGAAGAACCGCGCAGGGGAAACACCCTTGAAGATGTTGTCTGGAAAGGGGTCTTTAGTTCCCCTTCCACTCTTTCTTTTCTCCTTTTGCTTCCACGTGTGTGGGTATGAGTCAGGACGCGTGTGAATGTGTGTGTCTGTATTTGTGTGTCGCATCGCGTCGCGTAATCTAGGCGCAGATGGCGAGAGAGCAAAAGAATTTGGAGAACGCCCGAGACCGAAGACCGTGTCGAGGCGCCATTTATTGTCGTTGGCATCCAGGGAATGTGTGACGTCAGAAGGCGGCCCTCCAGAAACCATTCGACAAGCGCAAGCCATTAATATTATCCTTACAAAAATGTTCATATGCGACACATATGATTCATAAAAAAGAAACGATACTCTTAGAGGAATTAGATATTTATATATACTGTAACTCGCGTATAAATTAAATTTTTATTATTCTTATTATTTCTTTTCTGAATAAGATATTATTATCCGTTAGCATTCGTAAAATAAATAAATCAATCAATCAATCAGGCTATACACACTCGGTAAAGTTACGGTAAGAATTTAGAAAATTACAAATTTGAAATATGTAAAATTTTCTGGATATACAGGGTGTACACAAATGATTGACCCAGTTTCGTGATTTTATTGTAGCTATATTATGTACAGTATGTCTAAAATAGGAAGGCGGTTGGAGGGGAGGACAGGGGGTAGAGTTCATTTCATTTTTAGGTCGAAGAGTTGATATAGCCACTTCTCCCTCCAGCCTCCCCTCTCTTTTTCCCCTAACTGATAAAAGGATTAAAAGCTTTTGTATTTCATTTGTACTTTTTTGTGTATTTTATTTGTAAATTATTTTGATTTTGTATATATTTTTTGTTATTTATTTCCTTTTTTTTGAATATTTTTTTTGGGAAAATTTCATTTGTATTTTTTTTTTTGAAAATTTCATTTTTATTTTTTGTAGATTTTATCTGTAAATTTTGTTTTTGTATATATTTTTTTGTAATTTATTTATATTTTTTGAATATATTTTACTATATGTACTAAATTTTTGTAGGTTTTTTTTTTTATCTTCTAACTTCAAACACTGCAGTCTTCAAACCTTTATCATTGTTATTTAATCCTCATATCAGTTTGGTGGATAGAAGGGAAACTTAAGTAGATGGAGGGGGAAGTGGTAGTACAACCCTTATATTAACCCGTTCAACCTAAAAATGAAATGAACTCTACTCCCTGTCCTCCCCTCCAACCGCCTTCCTATTTTAGACATACTGTATTTAACATATCATCACGAAACTTTACAAGTACATAGAGCAACCTGCCAAGTTTATTTGCCATGTTACAAGTGCTCGATTATGTGCCCCTTTAGTGACTCTACAGATATAAAATCTGTAATCAATGAATCATGTCTCTGTCAATTTGAGCAAAAGATCGGTGATACGGGCCAGGTAATAGCAGATCAGCCGGTAATAATGACACTAAGTCCATCATATACCCTCATACAAATAAGTCACAAGGGGTTATCTTATCTTATAAGAGCGGGTAGGTTAATCAAAGGAAAACCAGAGATAAACCTAGGCACTTATTCCAACGAGGGAATTTTGCGCCAAGACCCATAAACCTAGGAGAACCTACAGGAAGCCAGACTCGATAAGAAAGCGAGTCAGGCAACCTACTGGATCCTGATGAATGTCCTCAAGAAAAGTGGAATTTATGGTGAGGTGACGAAAATGTGCCAAAGCGACACATTCAAAAAGAATATGATGGGCAGTTTCATCCGCCAAATTACACCTTAAACATAGTGGTTTCTCCTAGAGGATCCCCATTCTATGCAAATGTTTTCGTAGTAAATCATGACCTGTAAGAAAGCCCATGATAACCCGTAATTTATTCCTGCTAAGCTGCAGAATACTAGTTGTTAGACTACGAGTAGGTTTCTTAATCATGAGTCTAGCATGTCTTTGATCAGTGGTCTGTTCCCATCTTTTTGTCATCGCTTGATAAGAGATGTTATTAATTTCACAGATTGCGGTTTGCTTGGCAATACCGCAAAAAGGTTCCAGACCACAGGGTGCCAACTTGGCACCTTGTTTTGCTAAGGTATCTGCGACCTCATTTCCAACTATACCTTTATTTCCAACTATACCTATAATAATGTAACGCTATTTTGGAGAGCCAAGACTTGTAGGAGTTGACGACATTCCAAGGTAATTTTAAAACTTATCTTGGAAGATTTAATGGCCTTGAGGGCCGCCTGACTGTCACTGAGTATGAAGATTTTTCTACGAACGTAGAGTTTATCTATACATATCTGTAAACAGTAAATAATAGCTAACATCTCTGCCTGGAAGACTGACCCACCGACCAAGTCGACGAGAGTGAAGGGTTTTGGGTTCACCACAGTAAACACCCAGGCCAGAGTAACCATGATGTCGGGAGCCAACCGTATACCAAATGATCGCACCCTTAGGAAAATGCCAACTCCCCCCTCGCTGCTCTACCATGGGGTCTATGATGGCCTCACTCGAGAGCTCAGGGAAGGTACGAGTTTCCGCAATATCGGAGGGCATTTGCAAAAACCTGCTGGTCATAATCCGGCTAATGATGGTATGAGATTTCACCCCAGGGAAGTCTACCCATAGCCCTTGATGACCCAGACGATAAGAACTTTCTCTAGCAGTTCCCTGGATATAAATATCCAGGGGAGTCAGAGAAAGGATAACTTCCATGGCCCTGGTTGGAGTAGTTGAGACAGCGCCCGTGATACCCAAGCAGGCCAACCTTTGAAGGGAGGCTAGCTTGGCCTTAACAGTAGACTGCTCAATCTTACGCCACCAAACCAGAGCACAATATGTTAGGATAGGTCTAATGGCTGTTACATACAGTCGGTGTGTCATTTTTGGGGTAAGACTCCAACATTTTCCTAGGACACGGCGACATCGATAGAGTGCCATTTTAACCTGATTTATTCTTTTATCAAGATGTTGATTCCAGGTCAATTTACTATCGAGGATAACCCCTAAGTATTTGACCTCTTTCCTGACTATAATCTTTTCACCAAACAAGGTTGGTGTTCGATTAAAAGGAATAATTACTTTCCGACAAGTAAAAGGTACAAGAGTGGTTTTCAAAGGATTAACCCTTAAATTCTGCTCAATGCACCATGTTTGAACCTCATCCAAAGCAGATTGCATCAGGTCCAAAAGTGTAAGTTTATCAATCCCGGATACGTAGATGACAATATCATCCGCATACCCTTGGGCATATATGCCACGGTTGTTTAACTTTAAAATAAGATCGTCCACCACCAGGTTCCATAGCAGGGGGGAAAGAATACCACCCTGCGGATAACCCCTAGAGGGTCGGATCTCTCTTTTCTCCCCCCCAAAAATGGGAGAGAATAATTCTGTCTGCCAAAAGGGTTTGAATCCATTTCCGGAGCAGTGGAACAATTGCTTTAGAACATAAAGCATTGGCAATTGAAACATAAGAGGTGTTATCGAAAGCTCCCTCGATATCGAGAAAAGCTGCAAGAGCCAGTTCCCTATACTCAAGGGTTCTCTCGATTTTAACCACTAACTGGTGCAAGGCAACCTCTGTAGATTTGCCTGGTTGATAGGCAAATTGATTAACATGAAAGGGACACTGCATCCCAATAGTTTCTCTAATCTGCCTATCAATAATCTTTTCAAAACATTTAATTATGAAAGAAGATAAACTAATCGGTCGAAAACTTTTGGCCAAGTCATAACGGTCCTTACCAGGTTTCGGAATAAAGACCACTTCGACCAACCTCCACAGATTAGGAATATAACTTAGAGCTAAACTGGCCCTAAAGATAACACACAGGATCGGTGAGATCAGATCCGATACTTGCTGAAGCAAGATTGGCGTAATCTCATCCGGTCCAGGAGACTTGTATGGTTCAAAAGATTTAATTGCCCATACAACTTTATTACATGTAATCACTTCCTTTGGCCATAGCCCAGCTATCCCTGGAGATATTGCTGGAAGAATCCAGACAATTAATATCCAAGAGTTCGCAGGGCATGGCACCTGGGAAGTGAGTTGTCATAAGAGTCTCAAGGACTTCTTTAGCATCCTTGCTAAATTTACCATCCGTTTTTTGGAGAGTACCAACAAAAATTGGATTATCTCTCTTTAAAAATTTGTTGAGTCTAGCTCCTTCTTCAGTCTTTTGGACTGATTCGCAGAACTTCCTCCCCAAAATACGTTTAGCCGTTCTAACGACTCTATTATACTCAGCGAGGGCAAGCTTATAGCTATGCCAATCGTTGGTCTTTTTAGCTTTCCTAAAAAGCTTCCTAAGCTCCCTAACAACTCGTCTACGCTGAGAAAGATCCTGATTCCACCAAACGCGGCAGGGTCTACTTCTCTTTCTCAGCAAGGGACAATTTTCGTGACACGACTCAACTAGGGCCTGTTGCAATCCATTCAAATGTTGGCCGGAAGACCGGAGATCGCTGAACGAACGTCCTCACGAAATTGAGTCCAATTCGTTCGCTTAGGATCCCTAAAGCATCCCAGTCCTCATCCGCTAAAAGAGAAATACGAATATGTTGGTGGTCAGCCAAAAATGGTTTCTCATCAACATACCATTTTTTTATCCATTTGCTCACATTGGAAGAACCAATAGTGATATCGATTACCTCCCTTCTAACAGATGTGATGAAGGTTGGTTTATTACCTAGATTAAAAATGTCTAAGTTATTTTCTAAGATGAAGTCAAATAAAAACTTACCTCTCAAATTAGTGTTGGAACTCCCCCACATAATGTGGTGGGCATTTGCATCGCAGCCAAAAATGATTTCCACATTATGGCTAATCGAAGTTTCCCATATTCTTCTAAAATCGTCGTTTATGGGTGTAGTCTCTTCAAATGGAGGGTAACCTGAGACAAAAATAATGTCTGGTTTATCCGTTCCATTTAAAAGGCCAAGTCCCTGGAACACAGTTGATACATAGGCAGAGCATTAATATTATTTTTTATCAATAAACAAGCTCGGGGAGATGAGCATGAAAAATCATAAATCAGCTTACCTCCACAGTTGCTCAAAACTCTAATTCCACCTTTGGAAATCCAAGGTTCTTGAATTAGAGCAATGTGGATGTCCTCGGCCAGAAAAGTCCCACTGAGGTTGTCAACGGCCAGTTTTTTATGCTGCAGGTTAGCTTGAATGCACCTCAGCATCTGGCGGTGAAGATGTAGAAGGTTTCCCTAAAACCTTAGCTTGGATCTGAGACAGCCCAATGTATAAAAACCATTGTCTATCTTTCAGAATCCTCGCATCCAGTTCGGGAAGGGCCAACACAATGGTGGCTACATGATCCTTAAAATTAAGATTCAGAATGCCCCATTGCGTTGAATTCAAATCTTTATTCTGGATTTCTATCCTTTTCAGGATATCTTTTCCAGAATATTTACTAAAAAGTTCAGGGAGCTTTAAGATTATCTTGGTGGTTTTGACGAGAGTCTCCCCCTCCCAAGGATTAAACTTCTTGACTGTTGTAATCAGCCAGTCAGAAGTCGCTTGGTCCGCACAGAGCAAAATAAATGCTCCAGCTTCCAAGTGACAGTACTTAAATTGAGGTCCAGTGCCTGAAGGTATGTCCCCCATAACGTCCATCAGTTTCTCCTGGAAAGCTTCCAACTGCTGCTCAGTGAGCTGCTTGTCTGGATAGCCATCCAGGACAACTGCCATTTTTATAGTTGTTAAGCCTCGCGAAAAGTCCTAGATTTAGGTTTCTTCACGGGCTTCTTGCCCTCTGAAGAAGGAGTGTTAACCTCAGACCTAGGTCTTTTGGTCGGGGTTTGCACCTCCTTTTCAGTGGGCGTCAGGCCGATCCTAGGTTGTCCAATCACGGCGTTTAGCCGGCCCAGGAGGAATTTTTTTTACCAATCACGCTGCTATCCTTGCCAGAGGCCGCACTCTGTGCAGAATGCGGCGCCTCAGATTTAGAAGCTGCCGGCTGATTGGATTCAGTTGATATAACAGAGGGCATTTCTGCCATGTCAATATCAACTGTTAGTTTCTGGTGCCCCGCAGGATTGCCAGATGAAATTGGGGGTATATTACTTTCCATAAACTGGAGTAATAAGTGCAGGATTGACGGTCCATCCCGGGGGTGCCTGCATACCGGGATAAGGCTAGTTACTCCTGAGTGTCGCCAGGTAGAGAGGAGGCTCCGTTAAAGACACTATAACCGAAGTGTCATCCACCCTTCAGCACGGGTCGCATAAC
>JAHWFO010023621.1:952690-1090379 GCA_023313115.1 Rhysida immarginata
ATTTGTAAATTATTTTGATTTTGTATATATTTTTTGTTATTTATTTCCTTTTTTTTGAATATTTTTTTTGGGAAAATTTCATTTGTATTTTTTTTTTTGAAAATTTCATTTTTATTTTTTGTAGATTTTATCTGTAAATTTTGTTTTTGTATATATTTTTTTGTAATTTATTTATATTTTTTGAATATATTTTACTATATGTACTAAATTTTTGTAGGTTTTTTTTTATCTTCTAACTTCAAACACTGCAGTCTTCAAACCTTTATCATTGTTATTTAATCCTCATATCAGTTTGGTGGATAGAAGGGAAACTTAAGTAGATGGAGGGGGAAGTGGTAGTACAACCCTTATATTAACCCGTTCAACCTAAAAATGAAATGAACTCTACTCCCTGTCCTCCCCTCCAACCGCCTTCCTATTTTAGACATACTGTATTTAACATATCATCACGAAACTTTACAAGTACATAGAGCAACCTGCCAAGTTTATTTGCCATGTTACAAGTGCTCGATTATGTGCCCCTTTAGTGACTCTACAGATATAAAATCTGTAATCAATGAATCATGTCTCTGTCAATTTGAGCAAAAGATCGGTGATACGGGCCAGGTAATAGCAGATCAGCCGGTAATAATGACACTAAGTCCATCATATACCCTCATACAAATAAGTCACAAGGGGTTATCTTATCTTATAAGAGCGGGTAGGTTAATCAAAGGAAAACCAGAGATAAACCTAGGCACTTATTCCAACGAGGGAATTTTGCGCCAAGACCCATAAACCTAGGAGAACCTACAGGAAGCCAGACTCGATAAGAAAGCGAGTCAGGCAACCTACTGGATCCTGATGAATGTCCTCAAGAAAAGTGGAATTTATGGTGAGGTGACGAAAATGTGCCAAAGCGACACATTCAAAAAGAATATGATGGGCAGTTTCATCCGCCAAATTACACCTTAAACATAGTGGTTTCTCCTAGAGGATCCCCATTCTATGCAAATGTTTTCGTAGTAAATCATGACCTGTAAGAAAGCCCATGATAACCCGTAATTTATTCCTGCTAAGCTGCAGAATACTAGTTGTTAGACTACGAGTAGGTTTCTTAATCATGAGTCTAGCATGTCTTTGATCAGTGGTCTGTTCCCATCTTTTTGTCATCGCTTGATAAGAGATGTTATTAATTTCACAGATTGCGGTTTGCTTGGCAATACCGCAAAAAGGTTCCAGACCACAGGGTGCCAACTTGGCACCTTGTTTTGCTAAGGTATCTGCGACCTCATTTCCAACTATACCTTTATTTCCAACTATACCTATAATAATGTAACGCTATTTTGGAGAGCCAAGACTTGTAGGAGTTGACGACATTCCAAGGTAATTTTAAAACTTATCTTGGAAGATTTAATGGCCTTGAGGGCCGCCTGACTGTCACTGAGTATGAAGATTTTTCTACGAACGTAGAGTTTATCTATACATATCTGTAAACAGTAAATAATAGCTAACATCTCTGCCTGGAAGACTGTGACCCACCGACCAAGTCGACGAGAGCGAAGGGTTTTGGGTTCACCACAGTAAACACCCAGGCCAGAGTAACCATGATGTCGGGAGCCAACCGTATACCAAATGATCGCACCCTTAGGAAAATGCCAACTCCCCCCTCGCTGCTCTACCATGGGGTCTATGATGGCCTCACTCGAGAGCTCAGGGAAGGTACGAGTTTCCGCAATATCGGAGGGCATTTGCAAAAACCTGCTGGTCATAATCCGGCTAATGATGGTATGAGATTTCACCCCAGGGAAGTCTACCCATAGCCCTTGATGACCCAGACGATAAGAACTTTCTCTAGCAGTTCCCTGGATATAAATATCCAGGGGAGTCAGAGAAAGGATAACTTCCATGGCCCTGGTTGGAGTAGTTGAGACAGCGCCCGTGATACCCAAGCAGGCCAACCTTTGAAGGGAGGCTAGCTTGGCCTTAACAGTAGACTGCTCAATCTTACGCCACCAAACCAGAGCACAATATGTTAGGATAGGTCTAATGGCTGTTACATACAGCCGGTGTGTCATTTTTGGGGTAAGACCCCAACATTTGCCTAGGACACGGCGACATCGATAGAGTGCCATTTTAACCTGATTTATTCTTTTATCAAGATGTTGATTCCAGGTCAATTTACTATCGAGGATAACCCCTAAGTATTTGACCTCTTTCCTGACTATAATCTTTTCACCAAACAAGGTTGGTGTTCGATTAAAAGGAATAATTACTTTCCGACAAGTAAAAGGTACAAGAGTGGTTTTCAAAGGATTAACCCTTAAATTCTGCTCAATGCACCATGTTTGAACCTCATCCAAAGCAGATTGCATCAGGTCCAAAAGTGTAAGTTTATCAATCCCGGATACGTAGATGACAATATCATCCGCATACCCTTGGGCATATATGCCACGGTTGTTTAACTTAAAAATAAAATAAGATCGTCCACCACCAGGTTCCATAGCAGGGGGGAAAGAATACCACCCTGCGGACAACCCCTAGAGGGTCGGATCTCTCTTTTCTCCCCCCCAAAAATGGGAGAGAATAATTCTGTCTGCCAAAAGGGTTTGAATCCATTTCCGGAGCAGTGGAACAATTGCTTTAGAACATAAAGCATTGGCAATTGAAACATAAGAGGTGTTATCGAAAGCTCCCTCGATATCGAGAAAAGCTGCAAGAGCCAGTTCCCTATACTCAAGGGTTCTCTCGATTTTAACCACTAACTGGTGCAAGGCAACCTCTGTAGATTTGCCTGGTTGATAGGCAAATTGATTAACATGAAAGGGACACTGCATCCCAATAGTTTCTCTAATCTGCCTATCAATAATCTTTTCAAAACATTTAATTATGAAAGAAGATAAACTAATCGGTCGAAAACTTTTGGCCAAGTCATAACGGTCCTTACCAGGTTTCGGAATAAAGACCACTTTGACCAACCTCCACAGATTAGGAATATAACTTAGAGCTAAACTGGCCCTAAAGATAACACACAGGATCGGTGAGATCAGATCCGATACTTGCTGAAGCAAGATTGGCGTAATCTCATCCGGTCCAGGAGACTTGTATGGTTCAAAAGATTTAATTGCCCATACAACTTTATTACATGTAATCACTTCCTTTGGCCATAGCCCAGCTATCCCTGGAGATATTGCTGGAAGAATCCAGACAATTAATATCCAAGAGTTCGCAGGGCATGGCACCTGGGAAGTGAGTTGTCATAAGAGTCTCAAGGACTTCTTTAGCATCCTTGGTAAATTTACCATCCGTTTTTTGGAGAGTACCAACAAAAATTGGATTATCTCTCTTTAAAAATTTGTTGAGTCTAGCTCCTTCTTCAGTCTTTTGGACTGATTCGCAGAACTTCCTCCCCAAAATACGTTTAGCCGTTCTAACGACTCTATTATACTCAGCGAGGGCAAGCTTATAGCTATGCCAATCGTTGGTCTTTTTAGCTTTCCTAAAAAGCTTCCTAAGCTCCCTAACAACTCGTCTACGCTGAGAAAGATCCTGATTCCACCAAACGCGGCAGGGTCTACTTCTCTTTCTCAGCAAGGGACAATTTTCGTGACACGACTCAACTAGGGCCTGTTGCAATCCATTCAAATGTTGGCCGGAAGACCGGAGATCGCTGAACGAACGTCCTCACGAAATTGAGTCCAATTCGTTCGCTTAGGATCCCTAAAGCATCCCAGTCCTCATCCGCTAAAAGAGAAATACGAATATGTTGGTGGTCAGCCAAAGATGGTTTCTCATCAACATACCATTTTTTTATCCATTTGCTCATATTGGAAGAACCAATAGTGATATCGATTACCTCCCTTCTAACAGATGTGATGAAGGTTGGTTTATTACCTAGATTAAAAATGTCTAAGTTATTTTCTAAGATGAAGTCAAATAAAAACTTACCTCTCAAATTAGTGTTGGAACTCCCCCACATAATGTGGTGGGCATTTGCATCGCAGCCAAAAATGATTTCCACATTATGGCTAATCGAAGTTTCCCATATTCTTCTAAAATCGTCGTTTATGGGTGTAGTCTCTTCAAATGGAGGGTAACCTGAGACAAAAATAATGTCTGGTTTCTCCGTTCCATTTAAAAGGCCAAGTCCCTGGAACACAGTTGATACATAGGCAGAGCATTAATATTATTTTTTATCAATAAACAAGCTCGGGGAGATGACCATGAAAAATCATAAATCAGCTTACCTCCACAGTTGCTCAAAACTCTAATTCCACCTTTGGAAATCCAAGGTTCTTGAATTAGAGCAATGTGGATGTCCTCGGCCAGAAAAGTCCCACTGAGGTTGTCAACCGCCAGTTTTTTATGCTGCAGGTTAGCTTGAATGCACCTCAGCATCTGGCGGTGAAGATGTAGAAGGTTTCCCTAAAACCTTAGCTTGGATCTGAGACAGCCCAATGTATAAAAACCATTGTCTATCTTTCAGAATCCTCGCATCCAGTTCGGGAAGGGCCAACACAATGGTGGCTACATGATCCTTAAAATTAAGATTCAGAATGCCCCATTGCGTTGAAGTCAAATCTTTATTCTGGATTTCTATCCTTTTCAGGATATCTTTTCCAGAATATTTACTAAAAAGTTCAGGGAGCTTTAAGATTATCTTGGTGGTTTTGACGAGAGTCTCCCCCTCCCAAGGATTAAACTTCTTGACTGTTATAATCAGCCAGTCAGAAGTCGCTTGGTCCGCACAGAGCAAAATAAATGCTCCAGCTTCCAAGTGACAGTACTTAAATTGAGGTCCAGTGCCTGAAGGTATGTCCCCCATAACGTCCATCAGTTTCTCCTGGAAAGTTTCCAACTGCTGCTCAGTGAGCTGCTTGTCTGGATAGCCATCCAGGACAACTGCCATTTTTATAGTTGTTAAGCCTCGCGAAAAGTCCTAGATTTAGGTTTCTTCACGGGCTTCTTGCCCTCTGAAGAAGGAGTGTTAACCTCAGACCTAGGTCTTTTGGTCGGGGTTTGCACCTCCTTTTCAGTGGGCGTCAGGCCGATCCTAGGTTGTCCAATCACGGCGTTTAGCCGGCCCAGGAGGAATTTTTTTTACCAATCACGCTGCTATCCTTGCCAGAGGCCGCACTCTGTGCAGAATGCGGCGCCTCAGATTTAGAAGCAGCCGGCTGATTGGATTCAGTTGATATAACAGAGGGCATTTCTACCATGTCAATATCAACTGTTAGTTTCTGGTGCCCCGCAGGATTGCCAGATGAAATTGGGGGTATATTACTTTCCATAAACTGGAGTAATAAGTGCAGGATTGACGGTCCATCCCGGGGGTGCCTGCATACCGGGATAAGGCTAGTTACTCCTGAGTGTCGCCAGGTAGAGAGGAGGCTCCGTTAAAGACACTATAACCGAAGTGTCATCCACCCTTCAGCACGGGTCGCATAACACCTTGGGTTCGGGAGTTAGTCTGCGCCCCCTTATTGGATATTAGGGGATGTCCTAAGTTGTAAACAATTTAGGATATTCGGCTATCCGCCACCTGCCGACGCACCCCGTAGCCGCTCAAGCCGATGGGTCACAAGCCATGGAAGCGTGGAGGCCATGGCAGCTTTCTTCGTCATCATTTCCGACACGACCGCTCCATCAATTTTCCAGATGTAGCCGTCTAGCGGCCGCAAACGGAAACATAGATCTGTCGGACATTTAAAAAAAAACATGGCGACTTGCTCTATAGTATTATTTGCATTCTATACATAGATGTATTTGCAAAGTTTCGTAATGATATATTAAATAATGCACCTACAATAAAATCATGAAACCGGGGCAATCATTTTTGTACACCCTGTATACTTCAATTGCATTATCTTATTTTATACGAGGTTTGGGGCAAAAGTCATGGCAACTATTTTTTTTCTTGAAGATACCAGTCCGGTTGGAAAATGTGACATATACAGACGAAAGGACAAGGTGTTAACTACATGTGTGGGCAATGAATAGCACTGAAATATCGTAACACACTAATTTATTACGGTAGTATACAGGGCAATATGGCATTCACGGTTGCTCATCACTGGTTGACACACGTCCTTGTTGAAACTTTCCTACCCACCGTGCTACTGTACGGTATGGTAGGGCATTATTCCCAAAGGTTTCCACTAATTCACTGTGACATTCCATCGCATTTCCCCCTCGGAGAACGGCTATTTTGATGTAAGCGCGTTGCTCAACACGGGTTACTTCCATCTCGCACGACACTCACTAACTGACTGATTTCACAGCCCTCGCTGCGCTACTACCAGCTATCACAGAGCCATCTGTTCTTCTGCATACACACTATGCCTGTAGAACTTCCACACGACACATATACGTTTGTGATCCGTTCACATATCTACAAGAAAAAAAATAGTTGCCATGACTTATGCCCCAACCCTCGTATATAAAATAGAAACACAGACTTGAATATAACGTATTTGATAAGGAATGCTAACTATTTCCTTCAATGTAAATCGTCGTATATTTCACCGCATAAACAGAAGCATATGGGAAGTGGGAATGATAATTGCGTTTTAGCATAATGGTTACGTTTCCACATTGCAATCGCTCAAGAAAGAAATCATTAACTTCGTTTTGCATTGTTTACAACTTTTGTTTCTGATAACTAAATAGCCAAGTGTTTTTTTTTTCTATGCTATAAAATACAAGCCAAATCAAATCGAATGTCAACTGGTAACATTATACCTATATAAATTCAGCTATTCATCAGCTTGAAGAAACAGAAAACACGACCGTCAGTCAGTATACCTAAAACACGACCGAAATTGACCTCACCATTCGACAACGAGGATTCAGAAACAAATGAAGAGAATGGCGTGTTGCCGCATAATAAATTGAGCTCACTATGTCAAAAAAAAATAGTTTTGAGGTTTTGATGGAGAGCCTTCCTTATCTGTCTTGAGATTCAAGCTTTTGCTATGTGGCGTACCATATCGTTGTTCCTCTTAAAAACCACTTTAAAGAACAAAGATTCTCACTGGACGATGAAGTGAAGCAAGTTGTAACCGAACGGTTTTAAAATAGCCACCAGCCTTTCAAGGTTTCCATCTCCTTGATAAGTGGAATCGATGTCTTGACGTTTACGAGGATTCTATGTGAACAAAACTCATTTAAAGTCAACTAACAATGCAAGTTTAACTTTTACTTAAAAACTACATTTAACTTTAGTTTGCTAATGGACATTTACTTCTAGGAAATAGTGCTTAAAATGGAGGTAGCAATAAATAAAACAATGCAAAAAAATTATTTAATAATTGGCTGACGCGTTTTAAAGGTAACTTCATCAAGAGAGCCAAAACAGCCACTTATTAAAAATTTTATGTATTGCTTTATTTATTGTCACCTTTCTTTTTTTCATTTCTGCAGCAATACGAGACCCTCCATGTCATTATTAAAAATGGTGTTTTCTTTAGGAAATTAAAGATATACAATAATAAAATATACAAAAATAAAATACTGAGTTTATATTTGAACATAATTTATACTTCTAGATTTATCAGGATTAAAAGAAAATTCTATATTTACAATGTCTTTAATTTTAATTTGATACTTTTGATCAAAAGGCAGGAATATATAATGGTGTGAGAAGGGATAATACGAGTGTTGATACGGAGATTTTAGAGAAAGTCTGGATAAATTAGTATTATCACGTGAAAAGAATGGGAGCTTGTCCTAAGATAGCACTGGAATTAAAAAAAAAAGCGAGAAGAGATGGAGCCAATTGGAAGACCAAGCAGCAGGTAAAGAAATATCTAGAACAAAGAAGATTTAAATGGAAAGAAGAGTAAAAATCTATGGGAAAGTAGAGAAGGTTGGTGGAGAGGATTGAATAAAACTATCATTAAAAAACGTGTGCAGTTCAATAATGTGCAGCGTAATCAGGTTCGGTTTTATTCTTCATACGAATTTCTTCTAAACTTTTCTACAATTCAAATTGTTATTCTCTGATTAAACACTAAGGTCAGATTTGTTTACTCGGCTTAATAAGAAGTTCAAAGAAAGAAAAGTTGAAAAAGTGACTGCTTTATATTAACCCTGAGTTTATATGTTACAGTCAATGCGATTAATCGGCTATTATTAATACTAACCAAATAAACCGAATAATTTATGGGAATTTATCATATTCACCGGTTGTTATTAATAATTACCACTGAAGTTTGGTCAATGTAATGATTTTCAAAGCGTTTAGCTTGAGATTTCTATTACGCATGAGTTTATTTTCCGCGCGTTATTGCAAGCGCGCAAGTTTGTTTTCATCTGTTGGCATCAGCTAGACACTATTAGTTGACTGTTTATTTTGGATGTAGGCGCAGAATGATGAGAGAGGTTAAAGCAAAATTTAAGAACATTACAATCAAAATGGTAATGATATATTTGAATCTTTGTGATCCTTGTCAAAAGAAGTAAACCGCTTAATATGGCCACTTTTTTCCAAAGTAGTTCACGAATTCTACTTTTTCATCTCATCATACACTGGATAAATCAACACTTCGCTTATAATATCCACATTTCATTTCCCTCTAAGCCAATGGGCACTGCTGCCCAAAATTGCAGCTTGTACTGATTGGTCAATTACATGAAAGCTGCAAGTGAAGGTACAACAGGAAGCACAAGCTAAATTGAAAATATGCTCAAGTTGAAGAAGGTCTTTTAAGTCGGTTTCAATATATTAGAAACAGAAATTCTCCAGTGAATGATCCTCTCTTATCTCAAAAGGCTGATGAAATTGCAAAGTCATTAGTCCGCACGGGCTTTAAGGCAACTGACAGATTGTTTCATCGTGAAATAAAAGCAATGGGCTAATCTTTAAGAAACTTCATGGAGAGGCTGCTGATGCCCTTGTTTGTTGCAAGTTGGAGGGACAGAAAAACTCCTCATCACTGGAAAGTCGAAATCTTCACGCTGCTTCAAAAATGTAAAAACTCTCCCAAATCTTTACAAATTGTTTACCAATGCATGGATGTTATCAGGTATCTGGATTAATTGGCTATCTCAATGGAACAAGCATCTTAGAAGCGAAGACAAAAATTTGGTCTTCTAATTGACAACTGATGACCTATCCCACATAGAAATCATACGGCTTCTACCCCACACAACTTCACTAATGCAGCCAAGGTTTTCAAACAAACAGTAGACAATATTTTAAATAACTATTTTGACAAGATACTGTACGTGTATAAATGAGTATTTAAGCAAACAAACTTGTCTATATGTAAGTACAAACACATGCTTGACTTGTTGGATAAAAAAAATAAGACTGTTGGTAACCTCGCTTAAAACAGCCACCGGTTAATGTGGCATGGTCCCGAGATGGCCATATAAATGGCGACCGCTGTATTTCCCATTGCATGGCATAAAAATTACCTTAGAGTTGGGGTTTCAATAAATTATGCTTAATTAATCACATTGACTAAACTTCATTGGTAATTATTAATATTTACCGGTAAATGTGAATAATAGGCATTATTTATCACATTTACCAAAAGACCTGGTTAGTATTAATAATGGAATACGATAACGTCCGCCCGCACACGAGTCACCACACACCAGAGGCGTTGCAGCGCCTACAGTTCAAAGATGAAAAATTGCAGTTCAAAAATGAAAGACTTTGCACATTGCGACTTTCACCACTTCCCAAAGAAGAAAGAGCCCCTTAAGGGACATAAGTTGGTTCTGACGGCGAGGTAAACGCTGCCATTCAATCCTGGTGTCGACAACAACTCCGGAATTCCTCTCCGACGGGTTCACCCAACTAGTCACGCGTTGCCGCAATGCTTGAAAGGTATGGGGACTATGTCGAAAAGTGAATAGTGCATTACATAGAGGACAAATGTGAGTATAAGATACACAAAGAATTTTGAAAATCGGTTAACAAATAAAAAAGTTACAGCCATGGAGACCTTATTTATCAATCGCCCCTCGTACCTTCGTATATTTGTTTCGCGTGAAAGTCGATTGTTACTTGGGAATTAAGCAAAATTTGATTTCTTTGAATCTATATATTCACCTTTTTAGAGAACATATTGTCCACCAGGAGGGACACTGTAGTCTTCCACCATTACACCCGTTCATTTTGATTCCTAGGCGTTGTATCGTCCCGTAGCGAAGCTGCAGAAATAACGAGCTATTGCACGAACTTTAGGGTTTGCTACATTTTCGTTCTAGCACATTTTCTTCTTTTGAATCGGTATAGTTCACGTTTTCTACTTTTTATTTTTTTTAGCACGACCGTAATGGCGGCGCCCATGAGATGATGTAATGAAAAGGTGAATATAAAATCCAAATACCACACTCGTGTTTCACGAAATCTCCAGAACTCTGAAGCCTACAAACTTGAAATTTGTTAAGTATATTTGTCTTGGCTTCTAGGTGCTCGCTAAGAAAGAATTTTATTTATTCTTTCTTCCTTTCCATTGTAGATTATTTTTAAAATTCAATTTACCTAAATCTGAATGGAATTTTTACCAGCTTTAAAAAATTGTGACGTTTGCTTTGTTTAATGAAGAATTTTGCGATTGTTCCGTGAAGCAACAGCAACATCAACAATGACTGCAGGTCTGTCGCGCGGGAATGTAGTGTATCTTTCATTAGGAGCTTTAGCATAAAAGATACTTATAAGAATGCGCCCTTGGTCTGTACATTTATCCGGCCGTCCGCTGTTTGAACGATAACTTGAAAACGGATTAACTTTTTCAAATTCTGTTTTCAGAAATATGACCATGAAAGTCTTAGCTCGGCCGTACCAACTTTTCGGAATTTTTCGTGGACTCCTTCAAGACGAATTCACGTGCTGAAAGAGTGAGTGTAAAGAATTCAAAGATACTGGCATGTCATATAACAGTCGATTTGTCAAGAAGGAATATATTGTTATTTTCTGTTTATCTTTTAAGCATTATTGACACAAGCGCGCGCACGTGAAATCGCTTTGTCGACGCACGATTGCTCAAGTGCTCATTATCTATAAGCTTATTTGCGGAAGAATGGAGCTACTTATTGTTTTCACAATGTCCGTCTGTCCCCTTCATAATTTCCGCACTTTTTGAGGTAGAAGGTTGAAATTCGGAATGTAGCTTACTATGGGCATGTGCATCTGTACTATTTAGTTTGGTTTTGATTGGTACACTGGGGTCGGAATTACGGGGGTGGGATTCAGGGAGGGCAACATATCTGTGTGCTATTTAGGTACGTAAAGGCGTGAAATTCGGTATCCAGACTCCTTTAGGCAATATCTACATTACTATGAAGTTTAGGCCCAATTGTTCCAGTGGGATCGGATTTACGGGGGTGGCAGTCACTTGGTCCTTAGAACTATGGCAACATATGGCATGTGATATATCATACGTTCGGAAATGATGAGAAAGGAAAGAAGATACGAGGTTTTTTAAAGTAAAAGTAAACTTGAAAGAAATCGCTGTATTTGAGAAGGTAAATTCAAAATTTTAAAATGGATTAGAATGACAAACCCAGCGATTGAAACACGGAAACTGACAATCACTCACGTGTGTAATACAGCACTGTGATTATTAATATTTATACAAATACTTGATACAAATTGTAATAATGATGAACTTGTGAAAATAAGTTATTATAAGAACGACACATCTGTGTATGCAAAGAACGTATCCGACACGGTGAAATAAACTTGTGATGTGAAAATAACGATTCACTTTTACCTTTAATCATCAATTTTCATTGAAAATCCATAAATTTTAGGTAAATTGAAAATATTGCACGTGAGGTAAAAAAATCGTGAAGCAAAACTTGTATACCCAAAAAAACCCGTGAAAAATTCTTGCAATCTCTTAATCACACAGTGAAAACATCTCGTGTCCATCACTTAACTTTAAGCTGGAAAACGCCATAGAACCGAAAATGTTGACTGGAAAAAAGTTGCATGCACAGGAAAAATAGCTGATCAAAACTTGCATTTCTGAGAAATGACAGGAAAATTTCTTGTCGCACGCAGGTCAGACTATAAACAAAACTCGCAAACAATATTTAATGACATCAAAAACAGTAAAAAATAAGTAATAAAGAAAGTATATTTACTTTACACTTCCTCAGAGTCAGTCACTTCTGAGTTACCCTGAAGGACGAGATGAATTGCAGAGGCAGCTGAAGTTAATACAGGCTTCATTATACAGAGTGATTAAAAAGTTCGTGTGCAGTAGTGCATGGAAACGTGTACAGCACACACATCAATGCACTTTCTGCAGGACGTCTTTGCTGATCGAATCATCTTGCGTGGCATCTGGCCTGCACGCTAGCCGGACCACACACCTCTCGATTTCTTCCTTTGGAATGCCTTGAAAGGTAAAGTGTATGCAAACATTCCGCACAGTTTGCGTGAGCTGAAGGAGGAAATCACAACTGAAGTTCAGCAAATCTCACCAGCCATATTGAGCAGAGTGTTTCACAACGTGCAACTGCTCTTTTATCTCGTCATCTTAAGGTGCTTTTTCTTCTTTGGGAAGTGGTGAAAGTCGCAATGTGCAAGATCTTTCATCTTTGAACTGCAGTTTTTCATCTTTAAACTGTAGGCTCGAAACACCTCGTGTGTGACGAATGTTTGCGAGCGAGCGTTATCGTGCTGCAGAAGATGGTCCAAAGCGGCCATTCAATGCTGGTGTCGACAACAACCCCGGACTTCCTCTCCGACGGGTTCACCCGAGTGGTCACACGTTGGTGCAGTGCGTGGAAAGGGATGGGGATATGTCGAAAAGTGAATAGTGCATTACATAGAGGACAAATGCAAGCATCAGATACAAAAGAATCTTGAAAGCCGGTTAACAAATATAAAAGTTACAGCCAAGGAGGCGTTACTTTTCGATCAACCCTCGTATCTTTTCTACATTTATTGAATTTTCTTTTTATAAACTTAATGAATTCACATTGAAAGGAATAAAAAAAAATCTGTAGAATGCTTAAGACAATCGGATATTACACAAAATTTATATTTCTTAGGATGTCTTGTCCGTCTGAAGAACTGTAACATACAAACGGATGTATTGTGGCTTGGAACTCGAGCTTTAAAAATTAAGATCTTCAAAACGGAGCAAAACACAGTTTTGAATTTTTTGTATTGTTTTTATGAAAGTATGTGTAAGATATTAATAATTTTTTAACGAAAAAAAATACCCACCTTTTGAGAAATTTGCATAAATAAAACATTTTTATTAAATTCAAATATTTGCTCATGCGTAATATAATTTTAAAAATTTCATATAGAATCTACAGTTAAAGAGCTTTCATAGGTTACCACTCTGATGCCCGAGGACGCGGGTTCGACCCCGGCCGAGGACGACGAGGATTTTTTCAGGGGGAAAATCCTGAGATCACGCACTTCCTTCGGAAGGGAAGTAAAACCGTTGGTCCCGTAAGGTCGTTTGCCGGCTGCACGTTAAAGAACCTTTGGGCGGAAAAATTTGCGGCCCCTATAACGCCATCCTGATATGACCATAGTTGTTGAAATGTTAATACCAACCAAACCAAACCAAACCATAGGTCACCAATCACATCTCTCTAAGCAAAATATAACCGAAGTTACAGTACTTCTTAGATAAGACCCCTACTCAAATTTCTCAAATTTTAAATGTCCGTAACTTCCATAAAAATGAAATAAAATTAATAATATTTGACATTTATTACCAACTTCATTGGGCAATTGTATATATCAAATTTCATTAAAATCCGTGAGGTCAGTGCCAAAACTATAAAATTTCTGCCTGAATTGACGTGGAATGACCCATAAGTATTCGGTAAGTACTCTATACTATACAGTGTTTGTTACATACAGGGTGATCGTCAAGACCCTTTACATGAACAAACGTTAATAACTCAATGAAATAGGCATACCACCAAGTTATTTGCAGTTCATGAGGTTTGCAGTAGCGGCATAAGGCAGAAACACTAACACATTTTTTAAGTAACTAACAATCTAAACTACACTACCCATTTCCAGCTTCTCCATGAACAACAGATGCAATAAGAATTTCTAGGCCAGGTGATTTCGAAAGGATTGTGGCCATCTCGTTCTCCTAACCTAACCTCGACTGGCTATTTTCTGTGGAGCTACCTTTAAACATAGGATGTGTGTCAATGTACAGGGTGATTCAGTCAATTTCTGACCATTTCAGTACTATGATGTATTGACCCATTAATGTGTACAAACTTAGCATTTCAGTATGATATTATAGGCAGTTCGGAGTTTTTATTCCCGTGGAAAAGTCTTGATGATATGCTCAATGTGGCCACCACGAACGTTTTGAATGGTGAAGTTCTTCATAACTCTATCCAGGATTTCTGCATCCACAAGGGTGCAGCAGTCGACGATGCTCTGTCGCAGCTGGTCTAGGGTTCTTGGTGCTGTAGTGAACGCACTGTCTTTAAGGAACCCCCAGAGATAAAAATCACATGGGTTTAGGTCAGGACTCGCAGGCGAACAGATTTTTTGGTAGGGGAATCGACCAACCTTGTGCGAACCTTTTCGACATCTTCGGCCGTTCGAACACGAGCTTCACTCCCGCCTTTTTTCTTGCCTTTAACACATCCAGTGGCACGAAATTGCTTGACAAAATCCATGATTGCTTGCCTGCCTGGTGCGTCTCGACACTTATACTCCTTCCGGAACTTTCTTTGCAAGGTTACAGGTGATTTTGTCTCGAAATACCATTCGACAACCTTGCATTTCTGCTCTGTTGATAAAGCGGGCGCCATTTTTCAACAATACGATTTTCATGCAGCGCCGTTGCAACAATACAAACTCCAACTATTTAGAAATTCGATATGGCGCTCATATTCTTTCAATTGTTTATCCCTAATGCACGTCTTTCGAGTGAAATGGTCAGAAATTGTCTGAATCACCCTGTATTTCTATTCCACGTGTTTGGAAGACTTAAAATATGTAGTTTGCAAAGACGTGAAAGCAGTATTTTTTTGAAAACCTTTTCGGAACTCAGTAATGCATAAGCCAGAGAACCTTATCAAGCATTTCATTAAGCGTTATTCGAAATCTTTCGGGTAAAGGGACTTTATGGACACCCTGTATGATGTAGACATAAATCACCACTTCATGAAGAATAGAAACACCAGGATTAATAGCTCACAACTAAACCCATAAATAACATTAAATGACTCATTAAGGTTTCTTTTAAAGAATTCCCTATGTGTATTCCATCTTCAAAAGAGGGGGGGGGGGTTAAACCCCCGGGGTTTAATTTGAAAAAGATTCTCTGGACTACAAAGAAACAGAAAGTAAAAGCAGGCAGAGGGAGGAAAAAATTCTCTTGAGAAAGTAGATGTTTTCATCGAGTTATTAAATCGTGAAAAATTAGAAGAAATATCGCTAAAACGTTGCTCGCTAGATTGCCTACATTGGCTCTGGAGGGCGGAATGATTGTGCAATCCCGCCGCTGCGATGGTTCTTTACGGTCATTGGCTGAATTGATAAAATACGTTCGCTCGTCCACTTTTTTCTACAGGTCATTAAACAAATGAAACGAAAGAAGGAAAAAAGCCTTCGTAATCTTAATGGTAAGAAAGAGGGACCCTGAATCGAGTTCTCTGTAATTCTTCTGGTCATCAAGTGATTTAAAAGGGAATGAGTTTTTACAAAGGTTCCGCTTGCACACAAAAAAGCCCCTAAAGAAACTCGTGGAAGAAATGGCAGGGGCGCAAATGGGTTTTCCTTCCGGCCTTCTTTTTTTTTTGATATTATTAATTTATTAGTTTTACGTTGAAGCTGTTCAAAATGCATTTTTCTAGAAGAAAATTTTGCAACTATGAAAGTAAAAAAGAAATAAAGTTAATATTAAAAAAACAATAAAAAAGTGCATAAATGTTTTATGCACTTTGAAGCTGAAGAACTTAGAAACTTAGATATCCAACACTAGACATTAAATTAAGATAAATATTATACTAATGCAAATATTAAATTTTTTTATAATATGAAAATTAATAAAAAAATTTTTTTATAAATTTGTTCGCCGTTCGTATGCTTAAAATAACACGAAAAATCAATTATTTATTCAAACGAAGGCTGCATATCAATTTGTTAATTTAAAACGTTAAACAATAATTCGAAGGTTTCCTTCTGTCACCTTTTCAAGGATCAAATGAAATGGCAGCGCAGATCCAAGCCCCATGTGAAGATCGAAGCTAATTTACAATAGATGCAATTTTAATTTCAATTTTGTTTGTAAAAAAAAAAGCTTCAGCAAATGATAATTAAAGAAACTAAACAAAAAGAACAACAAAATGATAGGTGTAATCTCAAAATGAATTTAAAAATTTCTTAATGCACCAATTCTAAATGAATTTATTTTTAAATAGGCCTAAATACAAATTTAACATAAATAGTCTGATAAAATTTTGACATGTAGCCAGATAATAATTTTGACATCAATTTTGAGAATAAAATAACAAATTTTAGTTTTGGGTCGAACACATAGCGTAACTTGGAACTAGGAACTTTTCGAGTAGAGTTAAGAAGGCAAAGTCTTTTGACACTAATCTCCTGAAGGTTTAGGCAATGGCGTGAAAACGTTTGAAAAATTTACAGTCCCAAAAATTATGTTGTTTTCACCAACTGGAGAAATGTCATGATGAAAAATTACATAAATAAAACCAGTTGATAATGAGCTATCATTACCAAAAACGAACTTAAAAAGTGTATGCTTAAATTAAATGGGAATCATTATGAATGGGTAAATGTATTCCATAGCATGATTCGGTGAATGAAATTGTAAGGCATGTTTGAGAGATGTGCTAGAGGATGTGTATGAATAAGGACATGCTTATTAATAGTGTATCAGATGCTGACGGTAGGGAAACCCGGGATAATGGCCTAAGAACAAATCTCAATATAATCAACAATACATGCCCTAAATACACCATTTTTGATATATAGGGTGAACATAACATAGGGTGTGTCTAAAAAGTCCGACCGGTTGCTACCGGTCAAAACCCGTTTTGAGCCATTAGTGACTGACTCGAGATTTTGACCATGTCCGATCGACACGGGGACGATGCAGGCATACGTAGCTGGCTTCATTCATTTTAAATTTTCTCCCGATTCGGACGACCCTCGATTCATAAAGTAACGACCGGTCGCGATAAGCTTTTTCATGTTAAGCATACACATATGCCTGCATCGTTCCCGCGTCGATCGGACACAGTCAAAATTTAGAGTCAGTCGCTGGTGGCTCCAAAACGAGCTTTGTGACGGGCTTTGACCGTTCGAGACCGCTCGGTCTTTTTTTAGACACACCATTATTGTCATCTTGAAGAAATATGCCTCGAACGCCTGATGCCACAGAATTGAATGCGCTTCAACGAGAGCGTATTTTTGGACAACACGAAGATGGTGTCGATCACAGGAAAATCTCCCGCACACTTCAGATTCCACTGTCCACTGCCAACAGGGTTATTACACAGTTCAAAACACTAAAAAAGCAAACTTTGGATCAGGTCCAGGCCGACCTGAGAGCTGCAAAACGAGTACTTGAGAGAAATTCCCGTTGCAAGACTTCAGAAGTGGCAGAACACCTACAAATGAGTCTTACACGAATGTCATATATCTACACCAGCTATGCTATCATGGGAGAGCTGCAAGGTGAAAACTCCTTCTCATCGCACTCAATATCAAAGAGGAAACAACGACTGAGATGGTGCCACGCCCTTTGAGTTTTTGGCATCAGACGAGTCGTCTTTTGCTCAGTTTCTTATACTGGTAAAGTATGGGTCTGGAGAAACCCCAGCCAAGAATTCAGCATGAACCGACTGCAACCAACTGTCAAGCATGGTGAAATTTCTATTATGGTGTGGGATGCCATTTGGAGCACCGGGTGATCAGAGCTCGTAGAATGTGCGGGAATATTAATGCAGAAAAATACATCGCCATACTGGAGAAGGGTTCTTTGCCAGTATTTTCCAGCGAGATTCTTGACAAAACAATCATTCTGTTCATTGAGGCTGGTGCTCCTTGACACGCTTCCTAAGAACGCAGGCTTGGCAGGCACAACATTGCATACAGAAACCACCATGGGCCAGTCAGTCACTCGATGTGAATCCCATCGAACACTCTGGAGTATGCGTTTCGTGATGTGAAAAATTCACAAAAACCTGCTTCCTCATGCAGAATTTTACGAATGTTTGCGTACCAAGTAGATCAAAAATCCGCTGGCCAAGATAACCCAACTCTTTGATTCTATGTCCAACCGGGTTAAAGCCCTGCAGAATGTAAAAGCGGCGCCAACCAAGTTCTGATTCGCATGTGTAAGAAATACCTGTAGCAAATAGTAAATATATAAATGAATGAAGAGGAAGGTGTCTATTTACTTATTGGGTGTCACCGTACTATACAGTATAAACAGTTGCTGCCGAACAGCTTGCTTTTCTTTGGAGACAATGCACACAAATAGAAACCTAAACTTACATGAGACTTCAATTAAATATGGGGTGTCTGTTGGCCATTTTGCCAATTGTTTAGGAACATTGTATGGTTCAAATGGAACAAAAGATGTCCTATAAACATTACATCTAGTTTCTATCGCATGTGAGATATCGACATTTGTCTATTTTCTTTTATTTAGAGTCTTTTCCTAGAAAAAACGTGTTATCGTATGTTGATGGAAAAATAATGATTTATCTAACTAAATGGACTATTAAATATTACAAACATACAAACAAATTCTGCAAATATTGTGGAGTCGATTAAAGAATAGAAAGCTGATATATTCCTAAATACTCATCAGCGAGCTGGAAATTATTCGACACAGTTGTGGATGGTTAATCAGGTGGTTCAATATTCCACCGAATTTCTGAATCTTCTGGAGAAGCCTCATGGAAAGCCAACGTATCACCTGATCTCAAAGGACGATTCTCCCATTATGCTCCTTCGAAATCTGGATGTAATTATGTGTTAAAAATGCTCTTACCGCTATTAGTTATTTTAATATGTTAAGGATCAATGTCGAATTTTCCCGGGCAACTCTAAAGCAGATGAACATGAAATTATTTGTTGTTGTTTTTTTTAAAAACAAAAGAAAATAACTTCGATTTTTCAATGCGAACATTTAATCTAATAATTCTAGCCTTTTCTCATAAATCATATACACATTTAGATAATGCAATAAGAGACAATTATTATCATCGAAGCAAGAGCTCAAACAAAATTGCAGTTGTTGCGCATGCCAATATTTAAATATTTGAAGAAATATATTGGTTTGACTCTCAACCCTCATAAATTCTTTGGGACGACATTTAAGAAAGCAAAAGACCCAAAATTCATGAACAAAATTTACCTATGATAATATTCAAATTTCTGGAACTTCAGAATTCAAATATGCAGCTCTAAATATTTCATTCTTTTACTTTGGCATTAAAGATCAAACTTTTTACCCAAATAATATTATATACACGGTGGTCCTGAAATAGTTGGTCAAAATCAAGGATTGGATTGGCTCGTCATAAGGATGAAAAAAGTTTCCATAAACAATGGTCAAAAAATGCATCTTGGAGGAGTTGAGACGCATAGAATGATAACCGGATTCAGAAAAATGGAGGGCCACACGAAAGAAAAAAAACTTCATTTACAAAATCTTATTATTTGCAGAAAGAAAAAAGCAAATTTACAACAAGATGTAGATGTCTACCGTTAACACAGGCTAACGTCCGTCTAACGCTCAAGAATTCCTTTCGACTAATGCGACGTGCTTCGAGGAGAAGGTATATCAGGAAGTAACGTCGGAGGAAATATCGGAGGAAATAATAGCCGCTGGGTAAAAGTTAACATAGACAAAAAGAAAGCTGAGTACATGCCCAAACATTTCATAACAAGAATTGTTCTTGCGCACGCGCACTATGCGCTACCATTCGTTTTACAAATGGAGGCCGCTATCTCATCGTCCACACATGAAGAACAGCAAGATTTTATAAGGTTTCTTATCGCAAAAGGTAAGAAATCCGATGAAATTCATGGGGTACTGGTAGAAGTTTGCGGTGCCGACTGTTTGGACTACTCCAATCTGTAAAATATTTCGGGAATGAAGAGTTAGCCTTGCCGATAAACAGCGTTCTGGGCGACCTGTGTCAGCGCAACACTAGACATAATCAAGGACATTAACAACACAATCAGAGAAAACCTCGCATTTCCTTGAAAGAAGTGAGTGAAACGTTTCACATATCCTATGGATCTGCATAGGATGTGGTGAATGAGTAGCTTGGATACCGCAAACTCTGTTCGCGTTGGACTGCAAAAAGTCTGACATCAGAACAGACCGACAACAGAATGAAGTGCAGTGTGCAACATCTGCAGTGGTACAATCAAGAGGAAAATCCGTTTCTGAATGGCATTGTCACAGGAGACGAGTCCTGGTTCTTGCACTTCACATCTGAGTCTCAAACTGCAAGCATAGTGTGGAAGCACCCATATTCTCCAGTTCGCAAAAAATTCAAAGTTTCTCCTTCAGCTCGAAAGATTATGCTTACAGTTTTTTGGAATATGCAAGGGATATTCGAAGAGTTCCTGCCTCGTGGGTCAACCGTCAACGCCGCTACCTATTGTGAAACGTTGACTAAACTGCGGCGTGCTATTCGGGATAAGCGACCAGAAAAAGGAAACGATGTTCGAATTCTTCATGTCAACGCATGCCCATATATGGCCAACGTTATCAATGCAAAACTGATCCGTTTCGGTTGGGACGTTCTAGACTAGCCAGTCTACAGTCCATACTTAGCACCCTCGGACTACCACCTCTTTGATCTCATGAAGAGAATTATGGATGGTCAGAGGTTTGAGATTGATAAGGAACTCAAATCTGCCGTGCCCATTGGTATATTCACAGTCGACGGTTCTATGAGCGGGGTATTCTGAAAATGGTGTAGCGTTGGGATAATTGCCCAAAACGTCAAGGTCCCTATGCGGAAGAGTAGATAAAGACGTGTATTTCAGCTGCACTTAGTTGTTTACCTGTAGATTTTGTAATTTACTTAAAAAAATAAATGGTGTTACTTTCTGATATCTTCTCAATTGGATTTTGAATTCTGAAGTGTTGCCGCCGTGCGTATCGGATTTCAAATGCAACAAATCACTTTATTAAGCTTCTTGTATCAGGTCGTTGCATATCAAATGTCGGATTTCAAGGTGGGTTCCGCGCTTCAGCACGGTTTCCACGTTTAGTAGCAAGTATCCATAACAAAGTGGTATATTCCAGAGATAAACCTATCAGCGACCAGCTGCCTGAAATTTACATGTCGGTGATGATATTTAATAGCGTTTGAACCCAAGCGAACATAGTCATGACTTCATACGAATTACGTATAAGGCACTACGAGTTCATCATCCAACGCCTCTCGAAACATCAATAAGGTATTCCGTGTAGGCACGTAAAGGAACCGTACTGTCTAACGTTGGTTCCGAAAATTCCGGGCGGGAGTGACTGACCTAGCAAATGAGCCACGCGGCAGACCGCCTAATGTGTTGAATGGCGCTGATCTGAAGCGATCTGTGGAAGAGGACCCATCAAAAACTGTTCGGCACCTTGCAGGGGATCATGCTGTATCAGCGTCAGCTGTCACTAGACACCTTAGGACCATCGGCAAGGTGAAAAAGCAGGACAAATGGAAGCTCATGTTTACAGTTTGGTGGAACATCCGTGGTGTAGTGCATTACAGCTTCCTGCAGCAGGAAACGATGATCACCGCTGCGACCTAATGTCGTGAACTGCATCGTATGCACACAAAACTGTGTCAGCAACACCTGCAATTGTGCATCGCAAATGCGTCCTTCTGCTGCATGACAACGCACGTTGCACGAATGACCGTGCAGGCGCCCCAGGTTGTGGGCTACGAGGCGTTTCCACCCCCCCCCCCCCCGTACTCTCTCCGGACCTCTCCCCTACCGACTACCATCTTTTCCAGAACCTGGATAATTTTCTCCGGAGGAAAACATTTCTAACACAAGCAGACGTCGAAAACGCATTCCGGGAGTTTATTAAGTCCCGTGACCATGGATTCTATCGGAGAGGGCTCGAGAAGCTGCCAAATCGTTGGCAACAATGTTTGGATTGCAATGGGGGTTATTTCGAATAGCACGTGTGATGGTGTCCTTTCTAGAGGGCCTTTAAAGATGACCTCTGCAATCCGACATTTGATATGCAACGACGTGATAAAATACAGTAATTAAAAAGAGCAAATCCTTATAGGGTAGATGTGCCATATAAGGCATTACAATGAAACGATATGGTATTTTTATATCAAATTGCATTTTGTTTTTAGTCATATCATTAAATTATGGATATAATGCAGAATGTTCCAATCTCTAAACAATTATTACATGTATATCTTTAAAAGCTATTAAGTTATTAAATTTTTCCTAAATGCATGGTTCATCAGAAGATGACAAGGAGAAGTTGACATTTAGTTTCATCAGTATTTATTTATTTATTTAAATTTTAATACAACAATGCCCATTGGGGCCAAATATGGTCATAGACCGACAAGTGTAACTGATTTCAATGGAAAATAACAAATCGAGTTAGTAGAAATTAAGTAATTCGAATTAGTAAATTAATACAAACAGAACAATTAAAAATGGCTGATAAAACAAAGGAACAGGTTAAAAAAAAGTTAAATAGAAAAATTAAGTGCTTACCAACTAATTCCCCAAAATCAAGCAGTAACTGTTTGTTTAGACAAAAATAGAATAAATGTCTTATATACTGCCGCGCACTAAACTTAGATAAAAAAAAATTAACCCATAAATTTTTAGAAATTTGTCCCAGAGAACATAAAAATTGATCTAATTACAGCTTTCCTAAAAGCGCAAAAAGGGGCCAATGTCCGAATTCCCTTCGGAATGGAGGCCCATACTTTAACGCCGGCAATGGTTAAACAATTTTCTGATAATTGGAGCGCGATCCAGGCAAATAAATATCACCCGTTTGTCCGGTCAGGTATGTGTGCCTATCATAATTTAAGTGAATGTCGGAAGGGACTGGACTCGAAAGGAGATTGATGGATTTGAAAACATAGGAAGCAAGTTGTAACCAGTAAAGTTGGTGCACCGTAAGAACACCTAACAACGCAAAGTGGTGAGAGACGAGGATATTTAACAATGAATGGAGGAACCACTTTTGCAATTTCAAGACCCTGTTTTAATTGTAAGGCAAAGTAGCACCCCAAAAAATTATTCCATAACACAAGTAAATCCAAGAATAACATAATTGGATAAGAATGTTCTGTGGTAAATAGTATAACTTGGATAAAACACCCTGTTTAATGTTAAGCGTAGTCACTAAGCGGCTAATATGCTGGTCCCAAGATAAATTACGGGATAAAGTTAGTCCCAGATATCTGAAGGTATTAACAAAGCAGTATGAGGAATACTCCTTTGTTCCCACTGTGCGGTTCCCGTAAAATAACAAAGGAGTATGAGGAATACCCCGCTTGTTATGCTGACAGAAAAACATAACTTTGGTTTTATCCACATTTACTTCAAGTAGATTCTTATGACTACAATCATATAGGCACTGAAATGAGATATTTAACGCAGTCAGCGATCGTGCACTCGCTTACATGCGAAAAGAAGAGTCACGTCATCCGCGTACATGACAACACGGGGCAGAATAAAGACTTGGGAAAGGTCATTGACAAACAGGTTAAAAAGAAGTGTGACTGTTTGGGTCCTTGTGGGACCACTGAATTCCTATAAAATATAGCGGAAGTCCCATTATAGGACATAAAGTAATGACGATAACGCAAAAAAACCGCCCAATCAAGCCAAAGGAAGGCCAAAAATATGATAATAGGTTGTCAATTTACTTAATAACAGATCAGCAGGTACAGTATCAAACGCGTTATAGAAAAATCGATGGATGCGGCCGTCACAAAGTTACCCTTTACCATGGCAGAGGCAACGAAGTCAGTTAGCTCATGGCATGTGGTTTCAACACTCTTCCTAGGAACGAATCCGTGTTGACATGGAGTAAGAAACTTATTAGTATATACCAGGCGTGGGCAAATGAGGCTCTTCGTTGAGTTAAGTGCGGCTCCCTTTGAAAATTTAAACCTGTTTTTTCAGAAACTTTTTCACTGAATCTTATTAAATTGACTAAGTAACTAATATTTTGCTATTTGAGATGGTGTATTTAATACTATGTAACTATAGTACGGCTCTTTATAATATATGAAAAATGCAATGTGGCTCTTTATAATATATGAAAACCCAGAATGCGGCTCTCATTGACCTCAAGCGTGCCCACCCCTGGTATGCTGTATAAAATGGGATAACTGACGTAGAGCATTTTTCGAAAATCTTAGAGTTGGTAATGGCGTAATAGGACGATAAGTTACTAAACTGACGTGAATCACCGCTCTTAAAAATTGGCGTCACTCTCGCCAGCTTGATAAATGCCTAAAGACAGGGACTATTGAAAATCAAAGCCAAAGGCTCAGAGTCCAATAGCCTTAATGACATCGGACCTTAATCCCTGGGGATCAGGTAATGACGACGTATTCATTGCTTCAAGTAATTGATACCATTTTAATTACGCATTTTTATTATAAATTTTTGCAAAAAAATTGACATTTTAAAAGTAACTTCTAATGACCTTATAAAATAAGATTTTTTAACAAATGTGTAAGGTATTTAACATTAACTTAAAATTGTATTTTTTAAACTTAATTTGTTCACATACATATATCATTCATTTTTGTTGGTTTTTTTTGAAAAGATAAATGAAATCGGTCCATTCCATGTAGAGTGCAAGGACCCTAGAAAATGAAGGTCTTTTCCACTTGTGCAATATCATCAGATCTTGGCCAAGCGTTATTGCTCAACAAATTGTTCGTGGAAAACATTTATTTTTGACGACTGTTCTCCTACTTGCAAAACTCATCCAGTGTAGTGCTTCTTAATATAGAAATGAAACAGCAGTTTCTCCTTGTAAGATAACTTGTCTTAGGCTATCTGTTTGAACGTCTCCGTGACAAGATTCAGAACAACAAAAGCAAATGATAAATAGAGCCTAGAAGACTTATGTCAAAATAGATGATCCAGAAATTTACAGTCAAGCTCCTGTAATTGACAGAGTTAGGTCAATTACTGGAAATTAAGAAGCTAGACTTAAAATCACCATGTTTTCTTTATTATTACCCTACATTCTACATCACTTTAGTATATTTTTTTTGTTTTTTTAAACACAGAAATTATCAATAACGCTGTTCTTCATGGGTTATTTTTCTTGGATGGAAACAAGCGTTTCTAAAGGATTTTGCATGAGACCTTCACTTATAAAATCAAATTATTTCTTCAGTCATAGTTTTTTAGCAATATGATGAAATATATTTAATTTAAAATAAAGACATTAAAGTTGATAAATACAGGAAAATTCGTTACAGCCACTTGGCAACACCAATGTCTAGCACTTCACTTGTTTTTATATGCAAATGTTGGCATTTCTGAAACTCTGCTAGATTATGTCAATGCCAAATCAATGTCAGATTATGTAAGAATTGAGCTTCAATTTTGTGCTTAGTCTGATTTATTTTTTTTTCTTGGAGATACTCTATCATGTGAGTATACATTTGTCTTTACACAACAATGCGTCTGTAAATAATAATTAATTTATAAATCTAAAATATATTATAAAAAATTATATCAATACCACGAAAAGGAAGTTGTAAAAAAATTAAATTCGAAATAACTTGAAAAATATGCATGATAGAAAAAAACTAAAACCGTTCCCGTGAATTATTTAATTGTAGCTGATTCTACTGATTCCTGTTGCTTGAATTATTAGTTTGCCAAAGAGTGTACATAAAAATTTTATAATAGCCTTCTGTGATGTATAAAATTGAAAAGTTTGATCCTTTAATTGTGAGTATTCCTGATAAATCGAGATTCCTTAAAATATTACTGAACAAAACATTATATTCGGTAATGGCAAATTTATAATTTTTATAAAAGGTTAACTGCAAAATATTTTACAGCTTAAAAGCTACATTCAATAAATCGTGCTTAATTTAGTGGCCGATAGAGTTCTCTAGATTTTCGGTTAACGCTAACTTTATGTTGGATTGAATGACCTATAAACGACTAGCAGAAAACACCCGGCGTTGCCCGAGATAATTAAGTTGCAGGTTAAACAGAACAACCTCAAGAAGTTAAATAATAAATTTTTTTCAGTAATTCTACAATTTCCGTCTATAGACAAAGCAGCTGTTCAGATGTTTCCGATGCCCTGATAACTTTTTGTCATCTCTGCCCAATATTCATTCATTTCTTCGCTGGCACTTCGATAGATAACAACACCATATGGTTGTTGGTTTGAAGATTTGAGTTCATGTATGCTTTGTTATCGGTTATGTCGTCAACTGTAGCTCGAACGAAGGGACTGCGTTCTCTGTCATCTTTCACTCTTTCTCAATAGTTTGCTAACTCTCCATTATCTCCAGTTACTGATCATTATTAAATATTTCCAAGAAAACATTCACTTCTAAGAAAAGCCCGAACAAAAGGAATTCTACGTATTGTTACAAATTCAATTTTGTTTTATAATTCTTAGAGGTAGGATGGAATCATCATTCTTAACGAACTTACTTATATTGCACACTTTGTCCGGGCTTTACTTACCCTCTTGTTGTTCTGTCTCAGATTAAAATGTTATCCATCTTCACCCCCGGGTAGCTTCTCTGGATACTTTAGACCCCTGCCGTCCAACTCGTGCACGTCGCCCGCGTGCAACATAAAATGCTCGCGGACAAAGCTCACGGGCAAAGCCGAGGAGATAGTCCAAAACTCAGGAGGGGAGGGGGTATAGTTTTCCTATGCAGTGTTGCCAGACTTTAGGGGGCGATTGTATTAAATGAGGCATTATTTCTTTTGTTACAGATATTTGCTTGTTTTTCGTCTCACATAACATGTCGCACATTCCTAAAAAGCATAAAATCACTGGACCAGTATTTAAACCGCAGTGGGAGAATATGGTTTTTTTTTCATTGTTCACAGATCGGATTCGAAATGCTTAATATGTAATCATATCCTATTGGGGGGAAAATATAATTCTACCTGACATCGAGAAAATTGTCACATTAAAACGAAGGAAATAAAATGGTAAGCTGCCTCGTTTTGTTTTTTTTTACAATGTCGAATTGATAATTAGCAACTCGACTTTAAGGAACTGATCAACGTAATGTGCAACAGGGGGGTAAGGAAGATTATCCGCGTGCACGGGCGCTGTCCGCGGACAGAAATCATGGACAGCCCTGCTTTAGACCTATTTTTTAAAATTTCTCTTCCCCTTGACGTAGAAGCTCTTATACCCTCTTGCTCTAGCAGAGCTTCGGTTGTTCAGATATTTCCAGAGCTTTTTATCTTTCTGTTGCAAATTTCGCTGATCAATACTCGTTCTTTCTCTTTTCTTATGCCAAACATAAATTTTCGTACGTTTTTAGGGAGCTCAAGGGAGACCCGTGTGATTCCTTAGCCTCCTCGATAAACACTGCCTTATCTATGTCCTGTCATTGCATAATCATATTTATGCTCGTTGTTAATAATTCGTTACCCCCTCCCTAAAAGATGTTAATATGGTTAATTGTGTAGTGCCACACCAGTAAATGTGGTACGTTTGTAGTGCCACACAGTTAATGTGTTAAGTATATAGTGCAACACCAGTTTAAGTGTTAACAAACTTTCAACCCCCCTTTCCCCCTCTTAGGGGTTGAATTTCGAAAAACCCCTTCTTAGTGCTCACTCACATTTTGTAAGGAACCTCTGTACAACATTTCAAGTTTCTAAGCCTTATGGTTTGGGCTGTACATTGATCTCTCACTCAGTCTTCTTTTATATATATAGATATCTAAGTATTAAAGGGGATAAGTAAGTCTTTATATAGATAATATAAATTTTCACGAGTTTCCACGACGAGAACAAGGTTTTCTGAATAACGCTCTAAATAAGAGCTCATAAATATATCTTATGCTGTCGAGTGAAAATAGGCTAGAAGAATTGTTCAACAACTTGGCGTGTCGTAAGTGATCTCATTTCCTGCACAGTGAAGCAAAGGGACAAAAATAAATCCACCCTCGCACCATTCGTTATTAACACAAGAGTAAATGGGTTGATTCCCAAAGGCGTCGATGCTGCAATTAGGATAGGAATTTCTCACTCGTCTTTAAATAATTAACGCTTTAATCTTGACTGAATGCATTAATAAGTAGCCTCTCCGGAAAGAGCAGACAAGGTGTAAAGCGACGAGATTAAATTCAGGTAATTAAGCAGGCTGCTAATCGTATCTTAAAGACGCCATTCCTTTTTTATCTTCTATTAAGTTTTTATGATGCTTCAGCAAAAAGGTTTTTTGTACTTATCTCCGGTGATAATTCCAAGCGTGTTTTAGATTTTGTTTTATGTGTTACAACTTTAGAATTTGCATAATTTGCTTTCTTGGTGAGATAAAATAATTCTTAGGCGATCAAGGGATTCTTATGCAGAAACACTGCCCATAAAATGTTAATTTGGTTACTTTTTTAAATATGAAAAATTTTAAAGGCTGTACATGTATAAAATAGCCATAAAAGCCATAGTAGATTAAAATCTTTTTTTTAATAAATTCAAAATTTGATATTTTAGTTGGATAAACTTTTAAGCTACTTCCTAATGTATGGACAGCGGGAGGTTTTTTATTTTTGTGTGTGTGCGATGCTGCCTCTCTCATACTAACATCATCACTCAGGTGTTAAATCTGTAGAGAATACAGGATGGCCCATAATAAATAAGTTCGAGTTTTTGACAGCCTACAACTTTTGATTGGAGTAAAATACAGGGTGGTCATAAATTATTAAGCACATTTTGACAGTGAATATTTTATTAACCAAGAAATGTACACACTTCTTGTGAACATCATTGAAAAGTACAACTCAAACAGTTTTTTTCCGTAATATTCCGAAGTTACAGCACTTCCACGTCTGTTCCTGCAGTGACTCGCAGAATATCCATTCGATATTCGATTTCACGCCATGTATTCCGCAGCATTTCAGGTGTCACTGTTGCAATGACGGCCACAATCCTTTCCTTCAATTCATCAAGATCACGCACTTTGCTGGAGTACACGCGGTCCTTTACATATCCCCACAAGAAAAAATCGAGTGGTGTGATGTCAGGAGACCGCGGAGGCCATGAAATCGGCCCCCCGCGGCCAATCCAACGACAAGGAAATTGTTCATCCAGGTATCGCCGCACAATCGTTCCCCAGTGTGGCGGTGCACCATCCTGTTGAAAATTAACATCTGGTTGTCGTTGTTCAAGCTGCGGTATAGCATAACATTGCAGCATGTCAAGGTACGTGATGCTATTCACCGACTGCTCTGTGAAGAAGAATGGTCCAATCACTTCATTGACAGTCAACGCGCACCACACATTGACCTTTGAACTGTCTCTAACATGTTCACGGACTTCATGAGGGTTCTCTGATCCCCAAATGCGACAGTTGTGTCTGTTCACTGCCCGGAAACATGAAATGTTGACTCATCTGAGAAAGCCACTTTATCCAAGAACGTGTTGTCCACATCAATTTTGTGCAGAATGAGCTCCGCGAATGCAAACCGTTGCGGTTTATCGTCGGGCTTTAGTTCCTGAACAATCTGAACTTTGTAGGCATACAATTTCAAACGCTTATGCATCACTTTCATCACCGTAGATCGTGGGACTCGCAATTCCAAGCTGGCGCGCCGAGTTGACTTCGTAGGGCTCCGTTGGAACGCATCTCGCACCTTCTTAATGACTTCCTCACTGACGGTAGGCCTACCAGCACCTTTCTTGTGGGCTACGCTTCCAGTGTCCTTAAACTGCTGATACCACCGCTTTATGGAATCCTTTCCAGGAGCAGGTTGTCCATATTCCAAGCGGAATTGCCGTTGAACTGCTATCACGGATTTCTGCTCATGAAACCAACGAACGCACATTGCTTTCTGCTGCACGGTCGCCATTTTCGCGTTTTGTGTTCCTACGCCAAACAGTGCTGCCGCCTGGTGGTGATAGTGACACCTGACAAACTGTTTGAGTTGTACTTTTCAATGATGTTCACAAGAAGTGTGTACATTTCTTGGTTAATAAAATATTCACTGTGAAAATGTGCTTAATAATTTATGACCACCCTGTATATTAAATCCATAAAGTGAGGAGGATAGCTCGTTATTTTCAGTAGTGCCACAGAGCGTTATAGTTCCGCGCATCACTGAATGAAACTCTCCCTGAAAGGTGGATTGGGCCGCCGTGGCACCGTCGAGTGGCCGGTCCAGTCCCCAGACCTGACGCCCCTCGATTTTTTCTTGTGGGGCTATCTTAAAGAGAAAGTCTACGCCAACCCCATTGACGGTATCGAGAAACTGAAGGAACTGATAATCCAAGATTTAACGCGATTCCTATTGAGTTCTGTCGCAAGGCGTGTACAAAACGTGGCTTTGCGCCTCCAAGCAGTAATCGATCTCAATGGTGCACAGATTGATATCGCACTGGAAAACCTTACATAGATAAACATTTTAATATCCTTTGATGATGTATGCCACTTCACAGATTAAATAAATTGTGTCCTACAATGGAGTTATTGAATGTCGAACACCTAAACTTATATGTGGGCCACACTGTAGTACTTTCATTCCAAAATAAGGCTCATTTGTTAATTAAATTTAATTCTTGTGCTTAACTGAATTTTATTTCTATTTATTTTATCTAATACTTAATGACAATTTCAGGTTATTTAGAAAATGTTTATCTCCTCATGTGTGGTTCTCGGAGTATAAATAAAATATTTGGGATCTGCCGGATATCAGGAATGCATACTCATACGTACTTCCTATCGAGCATCCTTTGACGAGGTACGTCCAGAAAGTAAGTCCCGTTTCTATTTCCCGTCGCAGCAGCGCTACGATCGCAATTCGGCGCATGCTCAGAAGGGGTTGACACCATTTGAGGGCGCTGTCATTTGTGTACGCTTCATTCTGCTTGTTTAAAATGGCAAAAAAATTGAAGATTCCGCCGACTGTGATATTGGATCTCTAATTCGTTTTCGGAATGCAAAGAATACTAAACCAATCGATATTAATTGACAGATCTGTGAGGTATCGTTTCGATACATGTTAATGGCTATCCTCACACTGCAAACGTGACAACAATTCTTACAAGATTTTGGCTGGGAACAATTTGACCATTTTCATCTCTTTGGCATCTGAAATTGTTTCTTGATGTCCAGAAACTTAACAACGATGACGGAGTAAAAGAATTTGCCATTACGTGGATGGCATCATAGGCGGCAACGTTTTATAAACAGGGTAAACAAAAACTCGTGTCCCGGTATAAGTGCCTTCAGAATGGTAAAATGGTGGAAGCTATGTAGAAAAATAGTTGAAGTTATGGAGATTATTTTGTAAATAAATTTTTTTCCTGAGTGTATACTTGCTTTTTTTTGAAGTACCAAACGGAACTTACTTTCTGGACTACCTCGTATTATGCCCTTTTTGAAAAGCGGAAAGCTGTCTCCAGGTAGCCCTTTTACCTGACAATTAATTGAGTACACTCATTCCTATTCTTAAATCTCACAAACCTCGTAATCGTGAAAGGGGGGGGGTAACCAACTATTTTATTACACACAGAATAAAATAACCCTATTAATACGTAATATGTAATCGATTCTCAATACTGGTTGCTGTCGACAGCCAATTATTTTTATTGTACGAGGGGCGATTGATAAATAAGGTCTCCATGGCTGTAACTTTTTTATTTGTTAACCGATTTTCAAAATTCTTTTTGTATCTTATACTCACATTTGTCCTCTATGTAATGCACTATTCACTTTTCGACATAGTCCCCATCCCTTTCCACGCATTGCGCCAACGCGTGACTAGTTGGGTGAACCCGTCGGAGAGGAATTCCGGAGTTGTTGTCGACACCAGGATTGAATGGCAGCGTTTACCTCACCGTCAGAACCAACTCATGTCCCTTAAGGGGCTTTTTCTTCTTTGGGAAGTGGTGAAAGTCGCAATGTGCAAAGTCTTTCATTTTTGAACTGCAATTTTTCATCTTTGAACTGTAGGCGCTGCAACGCCTCTGGTGTGTGGTGACTCGTGTGCGGTCGGACGTTATCGTACTCCAGAAGAGGGTCCATAGCTGCCATTCAATCCTGGTGTCGACAACTCCGGAATTCCTCTCCGACGGGTTCACCCAACTAGTCACGCGTTGGCGCAATGCGTGGAAAGGGATGGGGACTATGTCGAAAACTGAATAGTGCATTACACAGAGGACTAATGTGAGTATAAGATACAAAAAGAATTTTGAAAATCGGTTAACAAATAAAAAAGTTACAGCCATGGAGACCTTATTTATCAATCGCCCCTCGTATTTTAACGTGAACGTTGAGCAATAAAATAGATGTAAATCTGCAAGAAATTTTATTTACTAGGAATGTCAACCAAAATCGGAGGGAACCTCTAATCCACAAAGAGATTTGAAATACCGGATACGTAGCCATCATCACCGGAGGAGGACAAAATGCAACTAAAGAAAGCAACTTAATGGTAGAGAATATAAAGACAAGGTGGGGGGGGAGGGGTAATTGAAAAGAATATCTGCCATTAGTTAAACAGAAATAACGCCTATTGGACAAGTTAAACAGTGGGCCAATAGAATGACAGGAGATACCTTGTCAGAGGAGGAAAGGAAAAAAAAGAGAGAAAAGAATCAATTCAATAAATCAAACAGAGTTTGGGAGCGACCCCTTGTCCATATTTAATAAATATTTAGAATCCCATTTATAGATTTTTATACTCTCAAAGCTGTGTAATGAAAATGAGTTGATGTAATATTTTCTATTCTTTTTGTCTATATTTTTTGTATTAGATATTTACTTAATGATCATTTGTAAGTTGCCAAAACGGCAAAGAATATTATTTCGACTGATGCTTTCAAAAGTCTCCTTTTATTCAATAAAGTCTGTGTGTTCCGTTTCTTTCTTTCGTTTCTTTTCTTTTATTTTTTTTTTTTTTTTTTTTTTTAACTACCTTTTCTCTCTTTTTATAGAATTCCATCTTAATTTCTTTATTTGGATTTAAGGCGTAATATTGTGTTTATCGTCTTCCTCATTTGCAGTCAAAAAAAGGCTCTTATATAATAAAATATTATTTTTTGGTTTAATGATCGTCTTTTTATGACTTTTTTTCTTAACTTTCTTGGATGATTTATTTTCTATTAATTTTTTTTGAGAGTCTGTATGTGCTGATTAAGTGAGCACAAAATCCTTGGAGGATCGTGAAGAAGACTTTGTGTCTCCGTGAGCTGCAAGACAACGTTGAATTTTATCGATTAAATCGGTGCTCCGTCGTCAATTAGGGAGAAAACGATATAATCTTAAATTTATGGAACAGTTTTATCAAAAGCTTTTTAATTTTCGTATTCAGCTGAAAAAATAAAATTTCAAAAGAGATCCTGATTTAAAATGCCCCTTTGACAGGGAGATGTAATATCAACAAATATGTGGATGAACTATACAAATTTTTAATAAACTTTTGAGCTGAAAGAAAAAAATGCGTTACTTAAGAAGGAAAGCCAGGAAGTAAACTTCCTTATTTAATTGCTAACCTCATAACTAGTTAATTAGATACGTTTTAGCTACTTTAGTACTTCCGACCTTGTCCGCTAGGTAGCACAAATATGAAATCTCGATGGCGTCATATTCTGCAATAAGACATTCTTATACAGGGTGTCCAAAAAGTCTGGTATCATGGCAGATATTTCACAGCTGCCAGGTAGGTGAGATCTGATGAATGTGGTTTATAGGTAACATGGTGGTAGGGAATTCATTGCCCCACTCAAATTTGACTTTGACTCCCAAATTTAAGGTCATCCATTTGCTAACTCGAAAACTATTAAAGATAGAGAAAAATTTCCGATTGCTACCCTCTAGAGCAACACCGCATTAATTTAAAAGCAATTTTTAATCACACCCTTCCCCTTGAAAGATTTTGAGAAGATGGGCGAGAAAGAGTCACTCAAGGTCAGGTTGGGTTGGCTGAGGTGTGCTTCACTGCAATTCAAATGTGCTTAGAAATGGGGGTCAAAGTCGAATTTGAGTGCGGCAATGAATTCCCCATCCCCCTATTACCAATAAACCGCACTCATCAGATCTCGCTTACCTGGCAACTTTGAGATATCTGCCATGTTACCAGACTTTTTGGATACCGTGTATAATATTGTGACCACTATAGGGGAGGGGGGTGTTAGCGTCCCTTATGGGGCGTCCAGGTAGAACCTGAGTAAATGTCAAATTTTTTAAAAAAATTGACAAAGAAGGGTAAAATTTTAAGTTTATTTTAGTCCTCTGAAATCCGAGGTGCTACCCAAAATTTCACGAAATTGTTTTATTCTGACCGAACCGTAAGAGGGTCGAAGTTGCCGAAAGATCGTGTTAGGGGTACGTCTCCGTTGTAATAGTGCTAAGCGGTGTCATCCTATGTCCACGTGATTTGGAGTCTGAGCTGTTTTTGTCACTCTGGGTTGGTTGTATTGCGATTCTTGATATTATAGCTGAAGAAAACTACGGCTGAAACCCACAGACTGTTGAAGGAGGCTTTTGGTAAACATGCTTTAGGCCAAACCGAAACATTTGAGTGGTTTAAGGGTTTAATAGATAGTCAGGAGTCTGTGGAAGACGACAAGCATTCTAGTTGACCATCAACAAGCACAACTCTGGAAATTAACATTAAATACGTTGTGTTATTACGTCTGAATGTATAATAAATTTTCTTTATACAATTTACGTCTGAATGTATTTTAGAATTTTTGCTTTTCATTCGACAATGAGACTAGCTTCAAGGATGTTGGTGTTTTGTAACCATTGGTGGATTCCAGTTTCAAAACGTTAAGCGCTTTCATCAGCTGGTGCATGTTTCTGCTCATCTAGTTCATCTAGTTGTGTAAAAAAAATTTATTATGCATTCACAACTCTGGAAATGATCACAAAATTGCGTGATGTGATCCAAGAGGACCGAAGTCAGGCCATCCACGATGTTTGTGATCGCCTTGGACTGTCATAGGGGACGTTTTGGTGGGATTCAGGGAAAACGTTAGGCGCAAAAGGCCAGAGATGTGGAAGAAGAAAGACTGTCTGCTCCATCACGACAATGCTCCGGCGCACACATCGCTCGCTGTGAGGGACTTCCTCAACAAAAACAACATGACCGTTGTCCCCTGGCACTCTGCGATTTCTACTGCTTCCGAAAATTGAAATTGCGGTTAAAAGGGCAGCGATTTGACTCCACTGAAGTGATCCAAGCGGAATCGAAGGTGGTGTTAAACATGCTCCAACCTGGGAACTTCCAGGAGAGCTTCCAGAAATGCTTCCAGCGATGTATAGATGCCGAAGGGGACGGTGAAAATTAAAAGATCGGGTTAGTTCCCTATTTTGTAGAGGTACATTTCGGGAAGTTTAGGGTAGCACCTCGTAGATGAAATTCTTAAGATATATTAAATACAAGTCTTGTAGGAGTGTTCTTAAAAGTGCCCAAGCTTATGCAGTTCACAACGGTTCGGCATATGTGTTTCTCAGTTAAATTTCGAAATTAAATTGGCTTAAGTGCTAGAGTTACCAACCGAAAACCCAGGACAACCGGAATCAGTCGCCTACGAGTAGACTTCGTTAGCGGGAGGATTGTATCCTGACTTCTATGTAACACACATAAGTAAACCATGTCAATGTCAGATCTCTTCACAGTCTTCCAACTAGAGGGGAGACGGCATCGGGGAATTCCAGCGGATTGGACGTTGCTTCAGAAATTGAATGTCCATAAAAAAAACTCCAATTCCATTTCGCATAATCAATATGCAATCGTAATCCAATATGCAATCGCAACTTCTCGTATTTATTACCATGCAAAACATGCACTTTTGCATTTAAAAAGCAATGAATATTTCAATTGTTCGATACACCCCCGACAGACATTTGCATAACGTGTACACAATAATGAAACTCCTCCTACACTCTCTCCATCATTGCAGTCGTTACAGTTCCCATTGCTGCTGTGATAAGAGATTTTAACTCGTCGAAGATTTCTGGCAACGGCGGCCTATTTTAAATTAGTCACCTAACATTTAAAACATTTAAAATAGCAGTCACAATTTATTCCATACTCGCATAATACGAGGTTTGTTTTTAAAGCAAGGTGCGTTTTGTAATAAAAACAAAACTACTATACATATTTACAAAATTTATTCGTTACCACATTTTATATACCTTTAACTATTTTTCACATAGTTTTCAAGTTTATTTAAATACTTTTCATAGCGCTTAATGAGCTTCTCCATCCCCGATTCAAGTCTGCCGCCGATGAGGAAGGCCGCGCACTTTTCACTTCTTCATCGTCGCTGAAACGCAGGCTGCCGATGAGCTTCTTTAGGTACCAGAACAGTTGGTCCGCAAGGTCCGGGCTATGAGGCGAGTGGTCAAGTTATTCCCAACCAAAAGTTCCGATTAGAACTCGCGTTTGAGTTTGTGCGGAGGAGTTTGCCCTTGTCGTGGAGAAGCAACACTACAGGTCCCTTGCATTAGGTCTTTACACATTACGTTGTCAATGAATGTCCGCTGCTGTCATGTTTCTTACTGATAAAAAATGGATAATCGACCGCATTTCTCAGTCGGCAGCAACCAGCAATATTCTTAAACATTTTATTTCCGTGTGAAGCATAAACATTGATTATAAATAGTATCTGTTTGTTTGCAAAGAATGCTGCGAGTCTGTGGGCATGTGTATATTACAAGGATGAACGATTTGAAAAGATATTTACAACCGGACTTTACTTTAAAACAACCCCCGTATATATTTCATAGCACTTTGTATAGCCAAAAGTGCCTGGGTGTCACTTATCTTAAAGAAAGACGAAGACCAATACCGAGGAGTGCGTATATGTGTCTTTAATTGTCACAATGAGTGCACGAAAAGAATTGATCCATTGAAACTGGTAACAGAATTTGACGAGACGAGAAAACAATTATGTATTCCTATTTCTAGTTTGGGGTCAGGGTTGTCATAGGATAATATCCTTCGATTCCCTGGGCGCTTATTAGATCTCGGGAATTTTGCGCCATACCAGGTTCCATAAAAACCTACACAAAGCCAAATTCGCTAAGAAAGCGAGTCAGATTTCTAATAGTTTCTTAGTGAATTACCTCAAGTGTTAAGCGATAACTTAGAGTTGAATGTCTGATGGGCGTAAGAGCAACGCACTCGAGCAATATGTCAAGGGCAGTTTCTTCCTACAGATTACATTTCCTACACAGTGTTTTTTCCTGATTGATGCCCATCCTGTGGCGGTGTTTCCCCCAAAATTGATCTATCTAGCCTTTGTGATTCCGAAGTTATTTTATTATTCTATGCTTATAACGCAACAAAACAGACCTAGAGTTCAGCCGCCACCAAGTCAAAATTTTTACAAAGTCTAATCTATGCGAGAACAATGCAGGCATACTTAGATGGGTGCTGGCGAAATGGTTGCGCCACAGACAATCCGCGGTTACAAATTGGCAATCACGTGGGAATTTTGAGAGTGAAAAATATTATTGACAACTGTTATTTACCGAACTGGATGGAGGAGGTGTTCGAGGTTTCAAAAATAATTTATAGAGGACCTGCTAAGTTATACGTTACGATTATACGTAGCTTGCCTCTACTAACAAGGGAATCCCTCGAACATGTATGTCACAGATTTCCACCAAATTGAAATATGTTACTCATCTGAAGCTACTATAGATGCCTGCAAAGTAAGAGAGTGCGAAATTGTGTTTCTTTCAAAATAAACCGCGATGAAACGATATGACAGGGAAGGTGACAGATTCTTAAGGCAGGGATTCATCACCATACTCCTGAAAGCAAGCGTGTGAGCATGGAGTGGCGACACACTGACTCATCATGACCCAAGAAATTCAAAATGACACCGTCGGCAACGAAAATGATGGAGACTATATTCTGGGATATTAGGGTTATCATTCATGTTATCGAATCTTAAATGCATCCTACTATTGTGACATTTTGAGGGCGTCTCTGAAGCCGGCATATAGGAAAAAGCGACCAGGACTCCTTACTAGTGGTGTTTGTTTTCCGCAAGACAATGACAGACCACGTACAGCAAAACTGACTATGGATACACTGACGGAAGTCAAATGGGACATTTTTTACGCATCCTCCATACAGCCCGGATATCTCCCCTTGCGACTATCACCTTTTAGGACCATTTAAAGAGATCTTTGGAGGGCAGAGGTTCGGCTCCAATGAGGAAGTGAAAAAGGCTGTCCTGACGTGGTTTCGACATCAGCTTGAAGATTTCTACAGAACCGGTATCCAGATGTTCCCAGAAAGCTGGAAAAAATGTGCATAGAAGCAAGGAGAGAAATAACTGGTGTGTATGTATCTGTGTGTGTTTGTTGTTTCCTGATTTTATAATAAAATTCCCGGTCAAATTTGAAAGCCCCTCGTATATTATTAAAGAGAGCCAGGTCATGTAGAAGTTGTGTATATTCCAAAATTAATTTGGATCTTAAATCTTTAGTAGATTTAATGGCTTTCAGGGCCACTTGACTGTCACTAAGTATGTGTATCATCTTACGTGCGTAAGATCTGTCAATGCTGACCTGTGAACAATAAATAATGGCCAGCGTCTTAGCTTGGAGCACTAGCAAAGCTACCCTGTCTCTGTGAAAATACAGGTTTGGGATGACAACAGTAAATGCCCAAGCCAGCTTTCTGATTATGTTTGAAGCCATCCATATACCATACAATGGCCCCTTTAGTTAAACGTCTCTGCTATGAGGTCAGTTATGACCTCTCAGGAGTGCTCCGGGCAATTGTACTCGAAGGGCATTTGTAGAATGTGCCTGGTCATAGTCTGGCTAATGGAAGTGTGAGACTTCACACCCTGGAAGTCCACCCATAACCCTTGATTACCCAGACGATAAAAAACTTTTTCCTGGCAACTCCATGGATATAAATATCTAGTGGAACCAAGAACAGTAATATTTCCATAGCCCTTGTTTGACAGAGCACCTGTGATCCCTAGACATGCTGTCCTCTGAAGTCCTACTTCTCACGGTGAACTGGTTACTCTTCCGCCACGAAATCAGAGCACATTACGTTAAAATGTGTTTAGTGGTCGTTGTCCTACACGTCAACTGAACACAGTTACATTGTATGCGATAATTGAGGATATGAATCCCTTAGACTTTTTTTGTGGGGCCACTTGAAAACGCTTGTTATTTCCACCCCGTCCAGATGTTGATACTCTTCGCCAGCGGATCGTGGACAATGGCGATGTCATCCGTAACACACCCGGTATCTTCCAACAGGTTCACCAGTCAATGCAACGACGTATGCAGGCCTGCGTGGAATCTAACGGAGGTCATTTCGAGCATGTACTTTAGCAAGTCTGGACTGTTCTGTTACTGAACAAGCCCGTAAATATATCTAGTTTGTAACGCTGAACGGATTTGATGTGACAATCGCGCCAGCTATTGTAGGACAACATCGCACGGTTGTATCTCCAGAAGGAAGCGTTTGTGACCCTATGTTCATGTGACATATATTGTTTCTCTGGCTACAAGGAACTCATGCTGTAAGTTTGTACAGACCGTTCAGATACATCCTGTAGATAGTGCATCTTTTTTTTGTTTTAAGCGCCAACATTCATCTAGGACACTGATACAATAATACAGTTCCAGCTTAGCTTCGTTAATATTATTTTCAAGATGCTGATTCCAAGTCAATCTGCTGTCCAATGTTAACCCCTAGATATCGACTGCCTTCGAGAGCTTAATCTCATTCCCAAACAGGTTGATATTTGATTAGTGTGAAAAGTTTCTCTTCTATTGATAAATGGCACAAGTGTGATCTTTTAACAGTTGATTCTCAAGTCCCGTTCACTGCACCACAATTGAACCTCATGCAAGGTTCCTTGCTTAAGATCCCATAAAGTATGTAAACAATTATGCAAGAACAATATGCATATAAAAGTTAATAGACAGGTTTAATATTGAGATTTACCAGATTTCTTGAGACTCTGAGAAGCTTGGCAGCCATTGATGTTAGAAACGAATCATTTACCAGACAAACTTTAGGTGTTTTTTTATGTTATCCTTCAGCGCATCATTTTTCGGTGATTGTGGCACCCTCGCTCGCCAGATTTATCACCCCCTGATTTCTTCGTGTGGGGTTATCTGAAAAATGTGGTTTATGTGAATAGTCCACACACGATTGCCGAACTGAATACGAACATCACAACACCCATTTCTAACATGCCATGCTTCGTAGAGTCTCACGAAATCTGGTAAAACGAACACGCTTTTGTATTCGCGAAAGACGACGTCATTTCCAACATTTATTGTAACACCTAAAATTTGTCTGCTAAAAATAAAAGCCAGCATTTCAACTAATCTCTGTGGTACTTTACTTTCATTTAAATTCTCAAATTGGCACTTTTACAGGCAGCTAAATTTTGATGTGCGAGATTTTAAACTCACCCTTTATATATTTTGTGGATGACCAGAGAAATTGAATTTTTTAGAATTTATTGAAATCCAGATTTCTATACGAGATAATCATCTCATTCTATTCGTAGTTAAAAGTTTTAATTAGAGATTGGTTACAAACACTAAATATCTCAAGTCACATAAGTGTTATGATATCTATATCGACGAAGAACAAAGAAAAGAGCAATCTGTGAGTAAAACTTTCATATTTTCTGGCGAGCAAGGTCCTAAATTTTCAATAAAATTTTGAAAAATGCACTTTTTGCCTCGTAAAATAGATTTGGCCTGAAGACCTGGAAAAATGGGTTAAGAAAGTAAACTGTGTATTTTAACGAATTTCTTTTCAATAGAGGATGATTTGATATATTGCCATGTTATTTCGTAATTGATGAAGGAATTTAAACTGTCATATAACTCGGAAATTTGATGTATTTTACTGAATTATCAAAAACTCAAACGAATCTGCTTACCCTTTCTATATTTTATGTTAACATGAAAGAACCTATGCGAATAATCGCGGAATTACTTAAAGATAATATATGAGTATATCACTGGAATTACTTTGCTGATCTGTAAGTTGTAGCATTAGTAAACGGATTGCAAGGTTAATGCAGATCTTCTATAAATGATTAATTCGATTGTAAAACACTGTCTTTATCAAAATATTACACAAACATATTTAAACAGTCGAGTCACATTATTCTGACCACCTGTTAATGTACGGAATAACCACCATGTGTAGCTCGGTCAACGGTTAGACGGGCTGGGAGAGACTCGATGAGGTGATGGAAAGTGTTCACAGGGATAATGAGCTATGCTGACTGCAGTCCAGTTGACAGTTTTGGAGGGAGCGAATTGCAATATACATGGAGGGAATGACGATCGAGGTGGTCCCATTATGCTCGACTGAATTTGAGTCCGGGGAATTTGGTGGCCAGAGAAGTACAGTAATGTCTTCCTCGTGCTCTTACACTGAGTGGCCAGTCTATTAGGAACACAGATGACTCTGCAAATCCGCTGGCATAGCAATTACTACGTACCAGTGGGTCACGTGATAGTCGGTACCAATATAAAGCGAGAACACACTTGTCAACTTCAAGTGGTTTCACTGTCACCATAGGGAAAACAAAGGATATGAGCGACTTCGAGCGCGGGATGATAGTTTGTGCCCGGCGAGGTGGACTAAGTATTTCCGAAACCGCACGTCTTCTAGGTTCTTCCCGAACAACCATTTCAGGACTGGTTAAACAACCAAAAAACAACCAGCCAGAGACAAGACTGTGGTCAATCCAAGGGGTGAGCGTAGGATAGGATTGCTTGCTTGTGCGAATAGAAACGTCACGCCTCGTCAACTAACCGTGGGGTACAACACTGGACCGCAGAATAACATCTCTGAACGCACTACAACAGCCGACGGCCAGTTCGGGTACCTTTGATGTCCACCCAAAACAGGAAAAATCGTCTCCCATTTGACCGTGATCACCAACAAACACTCGACCGTCGACGACTAGAAGAACGTCTGCTGGTCGGATCAATCCCGTTTCCTATTGCACCACCGACCAGATTTTGCAGATGGCCGACGCAGAATTTGTTTCTTGCAGATGGCCGACGCAGAATTTGGAGACAAGAGCAAAAATCGATGGACCCCTCCAGTCTGGTTTCCACTGTTCAGGCTGGTGGACGTCTATAATGGTCTGGGAAATGTTTTCCTGGCATATCTTGGTCCGCTGATACCTGTAGAACGCCTTAATGGCCAGGGCTACCTGAACACTGTTGCCGACCTTTTTCATCCCTTCATGGCTACTGTGTTTCCCCCATCGGAAGGTTACTTCCAGCAGAACAATGCTCCGTGTCACAAGGCTTGTATCGTCATGGTTTGGTTTATTAGAATTTTTGGCGTCGACTACTAAGGTCATTTATAACAAATTATATCTGTACACAGCCCGGGACAAACACAAACATCCATGCACACGGCGGGATTCGAGCCCACGACCAGGCGGACTCGAGAAGTATCGTCATGGAATGGTTCAAGGAGCACGATAATGGATTCAACTTAATCCTCTGGCCACTACAGTCCCCGAATTTGAACCCAATCGAACATCTTTCGGATGAGCTGGAACGGGTTATTCGAGACATGGATCCACCACCATCCAATAAACATCAACTGGAAACATCTGTTGCATCCGCATGGACAAACATCATGGAACAATGCTTCCAGCGGCTAAATGAATCCATGCCACGGCGAGTTCGTGCTGCCATAGCTGCTAGGGTTGGCGCAACACAGTATTAAGGGGATGTTCTTAATAAACTAACCACTCATGTACAATTCCAACTGTATGTAATGTTGCATTGTCGTGTTGGATGATGCCATCATGCAAAAGAAAAAACATTGTTCACAAGGATCGATTCATACTGCCGTTCACAAAATAATCCCACCCAGAGAATGCCACGAAAACCATATTGCCATTCCCCAGATCATACCGCTGCCTCCGCCAGCTTCTTGCCGTCCACAAATGGTTGAGGTGTGTTTGTTTTCTGACATTTCTCGCCACATCCACCCGATGGAGCAAAAAACATGATTCATCTGAGAAGGCAACTTTTTGCTAATCAGTGGGTATCCAGTGTCGGCACTGCCGTGCAAATGACCGTAATTTTTGGATTACAATGCACATCCTATGTATAATGCGCATCTAGTTTTTGTGTTTTTTACGTTATAGCTTCTTCCGCCGATTCACAGTCGTTAGCATAGGTGGTGTCAACGTTTGCTGAACTGTCGTCCTGGACACCCTTGCAGTAACCCCCTGGTTCATTTGGGCAATAAATTGCTTCTCTGTAGAAAGTTTCATCAGCCGAACGCACAGCTGCAGCCGCCATTCCCCTCTTTCATCTATGGAGGACTACAATTTCAATGGCGATTATTTTCTATAGTGCCATTTTGCCATGCGCGATACACTTTACCGCAGACACCGTAATTTCTGAAATGGTGCCACCCTTGGCCCGAAAGCCAATAATCATTTTTTGTTACGTCTGATAACAATTGAAATGTTTTTCGAATGCCTACAACACAGAATATACTTACCCTATCTGCTGATGACACGGCATGTATTGCCTCATTTATTTAGGGCCTTCTGCGATTGGTAATTTAGACTGACTCTTAAACAGGAGGTGGTCACATTAATGTGACTCGACTGCATAATTTCTACATAAAAAGAATCCTGTTTCACCAGTTTACATCGTGGTACAGCAGTTGGCAGCACGAGTGCAATGCCTTTATATAATGGTGACAAAGCAGAAAAAAGGGTTTGTGTGTTACATTTACGGGATGTACAGGATGTTGCAGATAACTACAGGGCAGTATATTGGGAAGCCTACCCGCTCGATTATAGGGGCCGGCTCGATATCAAATGATAATTGGGTCACTTTATCACAAACATGAAAATTTTGACGTTCACCCCCCCCCCTCCCCGACAGTGGAAACTGCTGGCTGTTGCAGGCCACCTTCATCTCCCTCCATTCTGCCAATCGACCGAGCCGGTCCCCGCAATCGAGCGCGTTGGTTTCCCGTTATACTACCCTGTAGTTATCTGCAACACCCTGTACTGTGCAGCATTCCTTCGGAGATAATACCGAACAGAATCACCGCATAAACAGGGTATTCCGTAGTGATATCGGCATCTTAAGGTCGACCAAGCGTTTCAGCTGAAACAATGGAAAAACTGCAGGAGAGTTTGCACGTGTATAGTGTGACCAGAGGGGCACGCAGGGAACATTTGTAGAGTGCGAGGAAAACTTAGTAGATTTAATGAAAGAATTATTTCTGTATGGGTAATACAGTGTTTTGAAATCGAATGGATTATTTATAGCAGTACTGCTATTGTACGAGGTGCTATCCAAAATATCCGAGAATTTGAACATTCCACAGAAAAAATAGTACGAGGTTCTGCCGGTAGAGGCCTCTTGGTGCACCTTTCAGCTGCTGCTCTGCCAAGTTTCGTAATCACAGGCGCCTTTCTTTATTTGTGTTGCAACATACTCTTGTGCTTCTGTGAATTTCCAAATTATTCGACCTGTTTGTCAACAGTAAGTTTTCAGCGAGGTGTTGAACAGAGTGAGTAAAAATTTCGCGCAAACGGCACGAGCTGTGAAAGAACAAAGACTGCTGGCTCCACCATGATAACGATCCCGCACCCTTCCTACTGTCGCGACTTCTACCTCTCATTAAAACGAATGGGCGGTGTTTTGACTCCATTGAAGATATCCAAGTGGAATCGCAACTGGTCTTGAACACCCTACAGCCTTCGGACTTCCAGGAGTTTATTTATTTATTTATTTTATTTAGGTATAATAAGGCTTATCGATGTATCTCGAAAGAGTAATGAATGCTCACAAGAGACAAGATACATCGAAATTAAATACATAATTGGGAAAAAAAATAAAATTGTTTCTATAAACGAAAATTATTACAGATGTACATGATAATACTATTTTGAATCATTAAATTTTTCTTTTTTTTTTTACAATACAAATAATTATTTTTATACTATACAAATATTTTTTTAATATGATTGTTAGTTTTTAATATTTTTAAAGAAATTTAAATACAAAGGATATATAAAAATGGGAAAATCGCTGGGGTCGTTGCATACGTGGCGGAGATGACTACTTTGAAGGTGACAGCAGATATTAGGGTTTAAGGTACGTTTACTGCTTTTTACAAGAATATTCTCAGAAATTTTGAGTAGTACCTCGCAATACTTAATACAGGTTTATTTAAAACTAGCTGATATACCCGGCGTTGCTCGGGCTGCTTTTTGATGAAATTTTGCAATATCTGAATGTGAATAACTGTGAAAATGAATACATGAAAAAAGGTTAGAATTAATACAGTAAAAATTATATTGAAAAACCGAAAAGAATTCTTTTAAAATGCTCCCAATACATGGCGCTCTCTAACTATGGCCTTCTAGCAGTTCTACCACAGATTAAAGAAAACATGTTTTCTCTATGTTTTCTTAAATATGAGATTCTATCCGACTTCTACATATGTGTAGAACAATGCATGTGGTTTCGAAAGAGGAATGAATAGAATGAAAATAAAACAATACTTTGATATGAAGTTTCTTCAGCGCTGGCTGTGGCTGTAGTTCTTCTATTACGCTCGCCACATACTTGAGTTTGGAAGAGCTTGTGGCAACATGTAGGCTTAGTTTTACCAAAGTCGGCCCATGGGAAGAGAAGATATAATAATTTGAAATGTTTATGGTAAATGCCCTTATTAAAAAAAATATCGTTTATTACTGCGGATGGACTTATTCTAAACTTGCTAATAACCGATATAGAATAAGAAATCATAAAAAAATTGACTTTAAAAAATCATTTGTTCATCTAAATATTCAACAATTCCAAAATTCCACGCGAATGACGTCCCTCGCCTATATAATTTCTTGGCAACGTAATCATACTTCAGATGTGAACTCGCCCTAAGGTGGTGAACTTCGACGATACAATCGATACCCATATTCACCCGTTATAGTTTGCTCTACCAGGGTGCTAGAATATCTTTTAGAGCAATGGCTATCTTGTATGCAAGGAGAGTTTCGATTTAATGCATCTACTCCGATGCAACTACATTAACCCGGTTGTTAGCCACTTGATAAAAATTCGCACGATTTCGAAAACTGCGCTGAAGTGTGGCCGACTCCTCTTAATCTGGTGCTCGATAGCCGGCTTCAGTTCCTTCTTTGGGGCTTGGTTATTTTTTCTTCATGAATGTACATGCTCGTCTATTTCTAATAAATAATATTTGATTAATATTCCATTTTCTGATATTATTTATTAAACTTATCCAATTCCATTTATCCATCTTTTGTGTCTGCGTGCTCTGCAATTCCAACAATCTGAACTGGGTTATTCACTAATTGATAATCTATTGTTGCATTCACACTTTGCTCTCGATATCTTGAAGCCAAACTTGGGCATTCATCACTTGAAGCAAAATAGCACGTGGGCGAAACCGATACAGCCCCGAGAGAAGGGACTGCTTTCTCTGCCACCTTTCTACTATTTCTCATTTACAATCATACACAGACAACCGATGTTAAAGATATAGACAGTGGCAGGTTTAACGGTAAGCGGACTATGTGGCTGCGTGGGGTCCCGGATACCAAGGGGTCCCGAATATTATAAAATAGACAAAATTATCGTTTAACGGGTAATTAATTGAATGTAAGTTAATTTATTTTATGGAAGGAAGCTTTAATTATTGAAAGCAGTAAATTTTGAGGGCTCCAAAACTGAGGCTCCTAACTTCAGTTTAAGGGCCCCAAAATTTTTACTGCTTGGGGCATCCGCCTAACTTGAGCCGTCCGTATTATTATTAATCCCCTTAAAACTTAAAGCCTCCTTAAAGCAAGCATTTAATATCAGCCCTTGTTGACGCAACAGCCGATTGTTGATAAAAAGACAACTTGCCGATTGTTGGCACAAACTTTGCCTTGCTTTGTTGGTCCGTGCATATTGTTACTGAGATATCTCCTATTTTTTCTATATTGTTGCCATCTGAATATCGATTAGAAGAGCGTAGGAGGCCAACGGGAGGTCGGACGTGAACGGGACCTAGCCTACGACACTCCCTGGGTCTTCGAGGTCCTCTGTGGAAAATTTCAGCCTCGGGGATTGCCCAGTTCAGAAGTTATGGAGTAACAAACAAACAAACAGACGGAAAGTGCGCTATATATATAAAGATGAAGAAGCAGTTTTAAAATATTTATTTAGAGGAGCACTGAATAGAGGAAAGTTCAAAGATTTATTTTGTGCATTCGGATAGTTCAAAGTTTTAAACCCCCACCTACTAGTTCCATTTAATGCCTACAGCGGCGGTGTTGTTTGTTTACGAGAAATTTACTAAGTCCCACGTCGAACGCCTATCTCCAAAATAATGGATGTACACGCGACTAAATTGGAACGATTAATGAATTATGTGATCCCAGTAAACCGTCCATGTTTCGTGGAGGCAGGTGGCTGCAATGGCGACGCCCCAGGAAGGGTCATTTTATGTGCTGCAATATGTAAAGAGTGAATCCATTGTTGTTGTGCAGCGTGCATTTCGTGCAACTAAATAAAACTTTGAACTTTTTCTTCTATTCAGTGATGTATCATATTTGTCTCTACCTATTGTCTTTCATTAGAAAAAATATTTTAAAGCTACTCCTTCTTTTTGAATAATCCTATACAAGTATTGTTGTTTCTTATGCGAATGGGATAGTAAATAAAATAATGGCCCTGCACGTGTTCCTAGGTAGAACTCCTGATGCTCAAACCCAAGACCTATAATTAGGCTTCACAAACTTTTTAAAGCTATGTATAAAGAAAGAGACGCGTTCTCTTATCTAAAATGGAAAATTTTCACACCAAGTGGAGAGAGGAACTTTTCGTTAGACGACTAAGTTCAGGAATAGATGGTAAGAGTAAGAGCAGCAGAGGCATTTGGAAATTTGCAGCGACTTTTTCGGAAAATAACAAATCTGAAAACTATGAAGATCACGTGGAGGAATGCTTTCGTCGCACAGAGCCTTGAGGTGATGTCACTGAAGTTGCATTACCTCCACTCCCATTTCGATTTCTCCCCTGAAATTTAGGATTAGTTTCAGATGAGCATGAAGGAAGGTTTCATCAAAATTTGCTCAGATGGAAAGGCAGTCCAGCGAAAAATGGAGCCTAAATATATGTTGGCTGATTACTCTCGAACTCTTTTCCGAGAGATCCCTGCTGCTAAATGGAAAAAGAAAATATACAACGTAATAATTATTCCTGTGTGGTTTGCTTTAATTTTATTAGGTCATAATAATAATAAAAACGAATAAACATACTTTTTTACTTTTTCATTTGGCCCTCTTAAAATTGGTGGGTACAGCAAAAGGTATTTTTTATATTTGAATTCAAATTATGAAATGCATAAAATTCACCCAAATTAATCCCAGCAGAAGGAAAAAAGTTTAAAATACTAAACAGTGTAACGAAGAGGAATTAGTACATTTGTATATGAGTGCTACTTTCACTTCAAAAGAAGTTTTCCATGCGAGTGCGTACATGTGAATGTAGATACGTAAATTTTCTCGTTTTTTTCTTTTTGCTATGTTTACGCCTTACAAGGGAATCGGCTCGCTCCAGTAGTAGATGGATGTTCGTGACAGTGTTATTGCTCCCAACAGTAGACAATCCAGTGGGATTGGGCTCTCGTCGATGAATATTTCAAGATGCATACAAGAACAAAAAAGTTCAAAAAAAAGGTAAAGATTAATTATCTCTGTTAATTCTTGTTAGAATTCTTTACTCTAGCTTAAATTATGAATTTTGCTTTTTCATGATTCTTTATTTATGAAATTTCTTTATGCCAATTTTAAAGATATTATCCGTGAACAAAGAACGTTAATTACCACGCGGAAACAATTGAAATTCTAATGGCTCGAGAACAATTAATTTTCTTGAAAGGGGTTAAATGCTATCGGGTAAAGGCTGCCGGAAACCCACAAAATTATTAATTTCAATTTTCTTTCATAAGATGGGATGGCGTGTGCACCGAAGATTGACCAACGGCTTCGTCATCTTAACGGCAATGGTCAATCTGAAAAGGTTTTTAGATAATGCCCATTTAAATGAAAATAAGATTGCTTTTGAAAGAGGAAGATAAATTTCATTTCGAAAAAGCCAATAATAGGAATTTTCTAGAGGAAAATGCCTATTTAATTTTATTATTTTTTTTTGTGGATTGAGAACAATCATTGATGAGAACAAAAACAAGTAGGTCAGTCAATGGAGATGTAAGAAATCTAATTTTAACTTTCCATTGAAAGAATGATAGTTATTAGAAGAAGATCAGTCACAGATTACGTCCACAGGCGAGAGTTTGTAGATATAGAAACTGATAGATCATATGAAGACTGTGAGTATGTTATCACCACAACTAGTGTGTCTCCTTCTCTTTCCACTGACGACGTCATCCATCGTCCGCTCTGAAAAGGCAATCAAAGCCAGTTGAAGAAGGAAAGTTGTCATTGTTAAAGTGAGAAGATGGAGAAGGAGGAGGAAAAAACGATAAGAGACGAAAAAGAGGACATTGATGGGAGAGGTAATTACTTGAGTTTTTTCCCTTTTCTTCTCTATTAACTTCTTTACTTCGCTCTCCCATTCTAACCTTTACTTTTCTCCATCTCGGGTTCTATCAATTTCTCTGCCGTTTTATCTGTATAAAAGTAATGGAGAAGAAAATTGGACATTAGAATTGGATACATTACAAACTTCAGAATAAGATAAAATCTTTCTTTAAATATGTCAAAATAAAATAAAAATTTACGGAAGATGTCATAAATTTAACAGATATTACTTCAGCTCAATATTAATAATTCAACATATTCATCGCTCCCTCGTTAATATTAGCTCCCTCGTGAAATAAAGTACAAAGGTATTATTATCCATATTATTATATGTTCTTGTTGTTTAAAATATAATTTGGTACTTTTTTTCGAAACTTTCAATTTGGACTTATTTCTTACCTGAAACGTTTAATAAAGAAGGTTTTGACGTCCAAGGTTTTGAATACGTTTACTATTCGAATGGATTTACTCGGTGGTCGTTTTGAAAGGAAAAGATTTACTTCATAGACGGTTCTCATATTTATTCATCTTTTGAATTTAAATTAAACGAAATAAACATAGCTGAATGTAGTATGAGGTGTATTCAATAAGTTTCAGGCTTCAGTGTACAGATAACTGGTGCTCAGGTTCATAGCAAATTTTATGAAGGACACTCGTAAGTATATGGTGAAGACGTTGTACGAGGTCTGTTCAAAAAATACGTAGACTGTTTGAATTGCGCGGGCCCTGTTGGTCCCAATCAAAATCGCTTGGTGTCGCCATCTTCTGACAGATCCGCTGATTACAAGGCAGTTTTTTGATTGCAAATATCAGTATTGGTTGATTAGCTACGCGGTTGTTTGTGAAGTGTGTTTTTTAGAATGAGTGACTTAAACGAGCAAAGAGTTGCTGTGAAATTTTGTGTTAAACTCGGAAAAACTGCCACTGGACGAGTGGAAAAGGCCAGAAATGTGGACGAGAGGTGACTGGTTGTTTCATCACGACAACGCTCCAGCCCATTCAGCCCTCAGAACTCGAGAGTTTTTGGCCAAACACTCGATCACTGTTCTTCCTCATCCACCCTACTCACCTGACCTCGCTCCTTGCGACTTCTTCTTGTTTCCCAAACTCAAAAGACCTTTGAAAGGAAGGAGATTTGAGACGATTCCCGACATAAAGGCAAATGCGACGAAGGCGCTGAAGGACATCACAAAAGAAGCGTTCCAGGACTGTTTCCAAAAGTGGAAACACCGTTGGGATAAGTGTGTGCGTCGGGGAGGAGAGTACTTTGAAGGGGACCCAGATGTGTAACTTCTGAATAAAGTATATTTTGTTTTATGACGTCAGTCTACGTATTTTTTGAACAGACCTCGTATACATGGATATGCCGCTAGAGAATATAATTGATGCACCTGGTAGTGTGATGCGAAGTAACTCAAGGGAACACACAATCCAATATCGCTGCAGAAGTTAATGTGAGTTTCGCAACTGTTCAGACCACTGTTACGAAAACATTACAGTAGCGCAAAGTGTGTTCGAAATGGAGTGCCCCAGCACAAGAAGGCTTCCGCATGGCTATGTCATTGGAATTTTTGGAGCTCTGTCATGATGATGAGGATTTCTTGTCAAGAATTGTCACGGGGGACGAGAGCTGGTGTCACCATTATAAACGTGAATCCAAGCGCCAAAGTCTGCAATGGAAACACCCAGGATCATCACCACCCAAAAAAATCAAAGTCAATACGCAGTAGTGGACGCAGATTTCATACAGTCGTGAAAGTGCAAGTGGCATTTCGGAATCGGTTCAAACAACAACCCAATACCTTATATGAAAAGGGTATTTCGCGCCTTGTATCACAGTGGGATAATTTCTTGAACCACCACGGTCAATATTTTTTAAATAAATTCATTTGTTTAGTTCACATTTCTTTCGGCCTATTACTTACTGAATACACGTCATAAAATACAGTAAAGTGGGAGACCGTCTTTAAGATGATTATAATTAAGCTTTCTGTACTCGACACATCCTAGACAGAAAGCTATTTATAAACGGGCACCAAACTCGATAGGTGAAACGTACAAATAATTCGTTGAGAATTACAAATGTTGCTAGTGACAAAAGGACTGAGACGAAATATTGAAAATTTATCAAAAAGCTTTATTTAAGAATTAAAAACCTAATCTTAGGCTTACAATAATTAAATTGTTATTGGAATTTTAAAAATAAGTTAAAAATGAAACTAACAAATCATTGAATATTATTTTCTTCAGTGCAAGTTTGCTGCTTGCCTCGCTCTTCGTTCGCAATAAGTGCTCATAGAGGAGGACTTCATTGTGGCGCGGTTTCGCGTAAATCGCTAATGATGTGGATCTCTAAAAATTTTAAATGTAAAGTTTAGATACTAAACAGTTAACTTCAGATAAGGTCTATCAGTTATTTTAATAGCGATTTGTCAAATTATACAGGGTATAATAAAAAGGTACGATCTAACTTTCAGGAAACATTCCTCACAAGTAGAGGAAGAAAGTATGTTATATGGACCTGGATCCGGGAACGCTTTACTTCCAAGTTAGAACTCATTTTCACATGGATAGGTGGCAGATGGGCCAATTCCTAGACCTACATGCTCGCCAGACATAAAACCACTACACTTTTATTTGTGGCCAAGAGAGTCTTCGTGCCCGAAACAATACGCATTTCTCCAAGGATACATCAGCGGATCCGTGATTCAATAGGAATGCATTTTGAACAATTCATGTAGTTGGCTGGTAAGTTCTGTTCCTGAGTAATGTAATTAATAAAGAATTGTTGATAATGTGCTCCACCTTAGAAATAAAGTGTTTGCGTAGATGTGCTACCCAAAATTTCCGAGAATTTTCTCGTACCGTACACTGTCACCTTCAAAATAGCCGCCTGCGGCGCGTAGGCAACGATCCCAGCTATTTTCCCATTTTTGGAAGCACTCCTGGAAGTCCGAAGGCTATAGGGTATTCAAGACCAGTTACGATCCCACTTGGATATCTTCAGTGGAGTCAAAACGTCACCCTTTCATTTTAGCGAAGAGGTAGTAGTCGCAGGGGACTAAGTCAGAAGAGTAGAGAGAGACCACTGCCATGATGTTTTCTACCCGGAATTCCTTCACAATGAGCGAGGTGTGTGCGGAAGCGCTGTCATAGTCGAGCAGTCAGTGTTTGTTCTTCCACAACTCGGGCCGTTTGCGAGAAATTTTCCGTCAGTCTCTTCAAAAGCTCTCAGTAAAACTTCCTGTTGAGAGTCTGACCAGGTCGAATAATTTGGAAATTCGCAGAAGCACAAGAACACGTTCCAACACAAACAGGAAAAACTCACAAAGAAATACGCCTATAATTACGGAACTTGGCAGAGCATCACCTGATAGGTGCAGCAAGGAATCTAGCGGCAGAACCTCGAACTGTTTTGGTATAAGCGGAATATTCAAAAACCTCGTATCACATACTCTATTTGTGAGGAATGTTTCCTGAAAGTTTGGCCGTGCCTTTTTGTTGCACCCTGTCGTCTTAGTCTACCTAAAATTAGAGGGTTCTACTAGAATAACTTGAGAAATAAGCAGTCACCAGGATTCATAACAGAATGATCTACACTACCGATATCTACACTATTTTCTTAAAAAATTCTTGATTGCTTGAATCTCGCACAATGCTCAGCTTCGTACCAAGACCATTTTCCTTTCCTCACATTTCTTCCGTTACTTCCCCTAGAATCACAGTGTCCGTACGTTCCTCGCTTAAGTAGGTGATTACATTCTGTTGCCGGAAAGCGCAGAGAGAGAGAGAGGAATATTGCTACCTTTCTTGAACCTTTGACCACTACGCTGCTTGTCATCTTTCTTTTTAATTCCTCTGTTTCCGATGATATCGTTCGCGTCACTGAAAAATTATGACGATAGAAAACTCTCGTTTTATAACGACACTTCCTAAGTTACTACCATACCGGTTGTGGGGCTACCTTAAAGACAGGATTTATCACGGGAACGTTCCCACGTGTGCCGATTGGCCCCACTCATGAAGATGCTTCGTGCAGCCGTGCAACATGATTTTCTACGCTTTCAGACTGTCCTGAACGCTGTCCTGGGCGCCCTTTCGAGAAACTTTGTTCTCCATATGTTCACTTTATGGTTCGAGTTCTTGTGATCGCCCGTTTTCCACATAGAGACGGTTAAATAGGAAAAGGCTTAATTAAAACACCTGTATCCTGAGTATTTAATAATAAGATCGTAAATAGAAGTGTGTGCACAGGGTTTATCTGAACGTTCTGTACAAATTTACAGCATGAGTTCCTTGTAGTCAGAGAAGCAATATATGTCCCATGAACATAGGGTCACAAACGCTTCCTTCTGGAGATACAACCGTGCGACATTGTCCTACACGTCAAATGAACACAGGTACGTTGTATGCCGATAATCGAGGCGTGCGTGATAATCTTATCCAACCTTCATTGTTTCCAACAATAGAAAAAATACTCATTGTTAACATCCAAGATGTTGATACTCTTCGCCAGCGGATCGTGGACAATTGCGATGTCATCCGTTAACACACCCGGTATTTTCCAACGGGTTCGCCAGTCAATGCAACGACGTGCGCAGGCCTGCGTGGAATCTAACAGAGGTCATTTCGAGCATGTACTTTAGCAAGTCTGGACTGTTCTGTTACTATACAAGCCGTAAATAAACCTAGTTTATAACGCTGAATGGATTTGATGTGACAATTGCGCCAGCTATTGCAGGACAACAACGCATGGTTGTATCTCCAGAAGGAAGCCTTTGTGACCCTATGTTCATGAGACATATACTGCTTCTCTGGCTACAAGGAATTCTTGCTGTATGTTTGTACAGACCGTTCAAATTCCCCAAATATATATGTGTGTGCGTGTGTGTGCTGTGTGTATAGGGTGTGTGTGTATGCGTGTGTGTGTTTAATGCTGTCTCCTCCTACATTAGTCATCTAATAATGTGATAATTCAAATAGATGTCATTAGACCGTATTTTATGGTTACATAGAAGCTGAGCACAATCTGTCAAATCCTTCCATATGAAAGGTCATTAACTCCAGAATACTAACTGGAGTACATATATGCCCCAACGTATTTAAAACGTGTTGCTGTTTGCATTAAGATGGAAATTCAGTTATGTGTTTCTGGTTAGTTTAATCCCTGTCGTATTTGATCAGTACGAGAGTTCATGGGGGCCACTATTTAAATTCTTAGTTGATTCTTAATATATATGCAAGATGTGAAATATACAGATGAAAGAACAAGGAATGGACGAAATGTACGGACATTTAACAACACGCCAACACTTTGCTTCTCATGTTTATTAAGGTAGTTGACAACATTAAAGATTTCATGTTCTGGAATCATGAAGCCTGTAATGTTTCATACGTTTCATGCTTCTGGAAAATTTATTCTGGAACATGATTACAGATTTCATTTTCCAGAATAAGTAACAGAAATCAAAATAGAGAACGGCTGTTTTGATATACGAGCGTTGTTCAACTCGGGTTACATCCACCTTGCACGGCGGTTGACTGAGAACTGATTTAACATTGCTCTCTGCGCAACATCAGGAACTCACGGAGCCATCTAATGTTGTGGAAACATACTAGCAGTCACAGCTTCCTTGAGACATATGACATTTTATGATACCATCCCTTAGCTCTGAGGAAAAAAAATAGTTGCCATGACTTATGCCCCAACCCTCGTAGAATGGGCAGCGTTTTTTCACAATCTCCACAGAAAAAAAAACATCACTCACAGAGAGTAGGCAAAGTCAAGATGAACTTGGTGGCCAACTACAAAACATCGGTTCTTGGCAGTACCACGGCTTATGCAGCGGTGAGGTAGATAAGCACTTGCGACAACAGTGTGCACCACCTTTTTGAAACAGATTAATATTATACAAGGTGTATTTAAATCATTTGGTGAATAGACTGATATCTAAAGACAACATCGGATAGGAACGTTCGCATGGGCACGCGCGCTGAGAAATATGTTGAGAAGCACCACCTAGCGTCGAATACGATAAACAGAAACAGATTTGCCTGCTGCGGCCAATAGAACGTAATTTGTGTGAAGACTCGTATTATAGTGCAATGGAGCAGCGTGTGAACATCAAGTTTTGTTAAAAATTGGGGAAAATGGCAATGGAGACTCATGGAATGTTCGACCACAGTTGTACAGGATTGAACAGTGGACTTTGTTGCTCGACGACACGCGCCCGCACAGAGCGATCCGTATGCGCAATTGCGCGGCGTAACTTTTCTGGAACATCCAGCGTATTCTCCGGAGCTGGCGAACTTTTTTGTGTCTTCGCCTCAAGGGAGGCCCGAAAGACACATGTTCATCGATTCCAAAAGAAGCCTTCGTTGACAGTTTTCAGCAGCTTTAGAAATGTTGTCAAAAGTGTATTATGGCCAATGGCAATTACTTTGAAGGCCAATAAAGAAATTTTCTTTGTATCTTTTGCTTATATGTTTTCTGAAATCATTCACGGAACTATTTAGACCACCTTGTATTTACATTAATCAAAATCAGATTCAAAATAAAATTATCGTATAAAAATTGAAATTTTCATAATTTAAAATGGGAACTATAACTAATTATTCAATAACTATACAAGATTAACATCAGTCATTAACATTAAGACTTTTGTTGTACCAAAATCTTTCGCACGGTCTGAACCATATCTGTTAAAAAGCCTTATGGGGAATGTTATTCGTCCATCTGTATGGGTAAACTTGCATTCTTTTCATCAATAATTCTTGCATAGTTAGACATACTCATTTTCAACAAAGGTCAACAACAACTGTCCGACAGCTTGAATTTCCTAAGTAAACGAATTTCATATGGTTCAGGTAGCCCAAGGTCATCAGAAGTTAAGATAAAAATATTTTGGTATACGAAAAAAATTCTCAATTTTGAAATTCATTTGGTTTATAATTCGGATATTTCATAACATTTATCTTTATAGTAGCTTTTGCCCGAGACTTCGTCTGCATGGACTTTAGGAAGCTGTTCGCAATTTTAATTCGTAGTAACCACTTGCGGACTATCCAACTCTCTTCGTCTGTGGAATGCATTGTCAGAGGATATCTTTTTGTATGCAAAATAGGAGTACACTTGTTTCAAGATACAAAATAATGTTACATTGTAAAGTAGGCTACTTATCACTTAATCATCAACGAAGCACATTAACTTTTAGAGAGTAAAATAATAATTGCAATATTAAGGAAAGACTGGCTGATTTAATGACATGTATAAACGCAATTTGATTTTGCCCAAACCGTAGTGAAGGAGAGAATTTATTTTAATATAGATCTGTAGATGATATTGATGATTTATTATTTTCCTCCAGTACGTGCAAGTTTTGGGTACTCGATACCTTCGAACAGCTAACATATAGCTGATCATGCGAGAAGCACGGAGTGCCCAGATGATTTTCTGCCACTTTTGTCTCTGGGACTTACTGTCATTGTGAATGTTAACTTCAGCGGGAATTGAAACATCATAAATTGAAATGGGAAATTATTGGGAATTATTGGAATGCGGAGAATCAAAATGCTTTCCCTTTTAGCTGCTCCGGTGAGAATCGTGGCCATTATAATATTTCTTCCCAGTTCTGAGATGCGCAGCCTGACGCCAAACTCCCAATTGATGTATATTTAACTCCAAGGAATATAGAAACTCCAGTTTGTGGCACGCCCGTTAACTCCAAGGAATTTAGAAACTCTACGGGGTAGGCAGTACTGTCGTCACTGCTCATTACTGTATCTATCGATGTATATTCCCTTTGATTCGATGACTACCACATCTAATATCTTTTTGTTAATTTTATTGACGGAGTCATTCTTTGGCGACAGCACTGCCCTCTCACATAACCAATCTTCGTTGCTTGTGTTATTCTCTAAATTTGGAAAAACACGAGAAATGAGATCATTCTCTCTCGCCAACGGATGCGTCAGTGTCCAGTCGACCCTCTCCGATTTGCAGCAGCTTACTTGCATAGGCAACTGATTCTTGGTCGTTATAAATTTGGATGTAAAATGAAGCTTTTCCACCGTGGGCCACAGTGGCGACGCCTTGAGACATGCGTTCATTTCATTTGCCGGTGTGCCCCTCTCAATAATTGGCAGTGTTGGTCTGAAATCGCCTGAGAGCAAAACAACAATGCTGCCCTTCAAAGCCTGGTTGGCGCGGATGTCCTGCAGGCTGCGGTTCGACATCATGCACTCGTCCCGCACGAACATACACCTTTAATGCTCGAGTTCTTTTAGAATTTTATGACAAATTAGCGGGCAGACCTATCCCAAAAAGGATAATCCGTATGCCATTTCTCTAGTCTTACACATTTTGAATAAAACCAAACGACAATACCAAATCACAAAGCAAACAATAAAATCCGAATTGCAAAGCAAATCGAAGTCGTGAGAACAGCCAAAACTTATTAATATCAATACGAAACCAGACAACAATATCAAATCCCAACGCAAACAAATATAAATCCGTAAAACAGAAAATAAACACCCAAGCTTATACGACAGGTAATCCCTAGATCAGATGTGTCTGGCGCGTCAAACAGTAACGCTACTCTTCGGCAGTCAAAACCTAAAGCGCGTTTTAAAGTTAATGCGTCGCCATCTATCGACAAAGTTCAGAACTAAAATGTTGTTATTACGGTAACATATTACAGTTGAACTTCAGGTCACGGTCTCTTCCCAAAATAGTGAGCAGACCTATCCCAAAAGGGATAAACCGTATGCTATTTATCTCTAAATTTATCTAATCCTTATTTGCCTGGACCTTGTGTCTGTCTAACTGTCTATCTGTTAATCTGTATCTTTTAAACCACAGAATGGATTTTCAGATTTTCTCAGGCGGTTTTTACTACTCTTTGACGAAATAAAACGTATCCTACGGATGTTCTGTGATATATTTTTTCTCTGTGCTAAACTTTGTCTAAATATGTCGAGACATTCGGCGTAATAGCAAAACACCCAAATAAAAAAACACTGTAAATTATCCCAAGGTAACGCATTACCGGGATAGAAGGTATCCTAAGTGTTAATCCAGGACATGGTCTATCTGTGCGCCAAATTTCATCCAAATCTGTTCAGTCGTTTATGCATGAATGAGTAACGAACATCCAAACATCTTCACAAACTTTCACAATTATTATATTGATAGGATTCCATTTGCACGAGAAATAGAAAAATACTTAAAGCTGCGATATTCTTTTATGTACATTTTGTAAATAGTATTTCCGAGCAAGCCTTAAGGCCAGGAAGGCCTTTGGAAGAGGCTTTTAGGTTTCGACCAGCTCTTTCAAACTCATCCCCATGGGGAATAAATTCGGGGATCGAAAAAAGCCAAGTGCTTGCTAATTTATTACTGTGACTTTCTTTTTAGTTATCCAAATTCAATTTAAGAAGCATACGAAAAAAAAATTATTTCACCCAGCATGAAATTTCTAGAGGATTCAGATAACATAATGCTTGTATTCGAATTAGTAAATGTGGTGGAAACCTGCGAGAACATGGAGGTAAATAATGATTGTTTCAATAACCCTTTCAAACTGAATGTGCAGTGTGAGAGATGGTGGTCAGGATAGGGGCGGGTCTGTTGAAACCCTTAATACAAGAACAGGAAGAAGAAAAAGAAATTGTGGAGTTGTTTACTTCCATCGGAGCCGAAAGGTGTTGCAGAGAAAGTTAACCTTGTTAGCTTACCATCAGTAAAAGGAAAAAAATATGAAAAACGAGAATTTCCCTTGACGGGAAAAGAAACGGCAGTGACAAAAAATTGGAGGTGCAAAGTTTAACTGGCCATGCACGAATGTCTCCTATCCAACTTGAGAGTTCCCCCTTCCTACAACATACTTAAAATCCATGTTTTACGATCTCAAAGTATAGATTTGCATTTTGTTTCTCTTGATACTGTATCTATCTTTAAAGGCAGATGCTTACAGATGACCATTTCATTAAGAAATTGAAAGTATTAAACACGTTTTGTGTAAAATTATTAAATGTGTAAAGAAAACATGCTGAAATCTTTTTTTCTAGTCTTTTTATTATATACGAGGGCATATTGAAAAGTTATGCCTGTAATGCCATGGCTGTAACTTTTTTATTTTTTAATCGATTTTCAAAATTCTTTTTGTATCTGATACTTACATTTGTCCTCTATGTAATGCACTATTCACTTTTCGACATAGTCCCCATCCCTTTCCACACATTGCGCCAACGCGTGACTAGTCGGGTGAACCCGTCGGAGACGAATTCCGGGGTTGTTGTCGACACCAGGACCGAACGGCAGGTTTCACCTCGTCGTCAGAACGCAACTCATGCCCCTTAAGGTGCTCTTTCCTCTTTGGTGAAAGTCGCAAGGTGCAAAGTCTTTCAATTTTGAACTGCAGTTTTTCATCTTTGAACTGTAGGCGCTGCAACCCCCTCTGATGTGTGGCGATCGTGTGCGGACGGGCGTTATCGTGCTGCGAAGAGGAACCAAAGCTGCCATTCAATCCTCGTGTCGACGACAACTGGATTACGGTAATCCGGTTATTGCCTTGGCCTGCACAGAGTCCAGATTTGAACCCAATCAAAGCATTGTGCGATGTACTAGAGAGCCACTGTACGGATGCACATGCCCCCGCTCACGAATCGTTTTCATTTGCTGGATCGTTTGAGGACCGAATGGCACCGTATCACACCAGCGGAGTGTAAACAACTTGAGGACAGCCTTCTTTTCTGTTGCCAATAGCTAGTAGCTAGTCGCTCGCTTCAACAGTACCGTAACCATTCATAACCAATTGCTATCAAGAGCACGTTGCTATTAGGCCTAAAGCTGTCAGCAGCTAATTGCTGTTATGCCTGCTAAAATCAATATCTAATTGGTAATTCCTGTTAGTAATTAACAGCTAAATATTTTTTTTTCGATTGAAAAATGGAAGGAAAAATTCTGCGACCTGGATTCGAACCAGGAACCTCGACTATCATGGCCGACGCCTCTACCAATTGGGCTATCGCAGACACCTGGACAGTCAAGCTGTCACAAGGTGTCTTAAAGACAACCTAGTTGTCACGGTTGAAAGCCCAATGGGAGGAGCCCAATGAGGGCTCCTGGCTCTCAGATCGAGAATTTCTCCATGATAGTCGATGTTCCTGGTTCGAATCCAGGTCGCAGAATTTTTCTTTCCATTTTTCAATCGAAAAATTATTACCTGTGTTTGGAGACAATCTCCAGTTTATAATTCTTATTATTAGCTAAATATTGTTAAGCCTACTATAAATAGTTAACTAAATGGGTCTAGGATTATCAGTAGCTAACTCCTGTTAGGTATACATGTATTTTGTCAATATCCAATAGCTAGTAGCTTATCGCTTGCTTCAACAGTACAGGATATTGCAGATAACTACAGGGCAGTATAACGGGAAGCCGATCCGCTCGATTGCAGGGGCCGGCTCGACATCAAATGATAATTGGGTAATTTTATCAAAAACATGACAGTTTTGACGTTCATCCCCCCTCGCCGACTGTGGAAACTACTAGCTGCTGCAGACCACCTTCTTCTCCCTCCATTCTGCCAATCGACCGAGCCGGCCTCTGCAATCGAACGGGTAGGCTTCCCGTTATACTGCCCTGTAGTTATCTGCAACACCCTGTACATGGTTCATAGAAACGTTTTTGCATTTTACAGGGTGAATTTTAAGTACACCGAGATATTGCACGGTGTAGTTCCTGACTGGAAATGGAGTAAAAGAGGTCATATTAGCATGTGCCCGGAAATGGACGGTGCGTGTCCAAATTGTCCCGGTACAAAAAACGTCCCGGCACACAGTACATGGCTTTTCAAATACACCCAGAAGTCCGGTGATCGAGCAGGCCATTCAAAATGGCCTCCGCGCCTTATCCAGATGATGTTGAGGTGTTGGCGAACAATAATGCGGAAGTGGGGTGGCGCTCCATCGTGCCTTCTACCGTAGCAACAATGCATTTCCGAACACATGTTAATATGACCTTTTTTAATCCATTTCCAGTCAGGAACGATTCCCTGCAGTTTGTAGTTGTACTCAAAACACACCCTGTATTATGAAGAAATAATAGAAGCTTACACAGAACGCTTCAACAATTTATTCTCATTTCATTATGTAGTAATGCTGACAAATTAAAGAACTTTTATACAGGTTGAACTAAAGCAATAGGGACAAACTTCTGTGCGCCATTCCTCACAAATGAATGGGGGAAAAAGTCATACCAACAAAGGTCATGAAATGCATAATCTACATGGAAATGGCAATGATTGTAAGCACGACATCATGCCCCCATAACAGTACAGACAGTGTGTTTTTACTGTTTCAAAGTTACCTTTGATTGATCGTTGTGCAGCGACATATGATGGTTTGGTTTTCTGGAACAAGTTGAGATGGTCTTCACATACTTAGAAGCACGTAGTGTCACCTGGTAAAAGAACAGAGACGGAACACAAGATTTGATAATTAAGAAGAAATAGGCTTTACAGTATATCCTAAATTAGAGTAGAAACTGAATAAGATAATAAATTGCCTCATTGGCAGAAAATTAAAAGGCCAACTGAAGAATAAAGTCGAAATGGATAAACTATGATAATTTCTTGTGTGAAGCTTCTGAAATACCTTGTGACGGAACACACTTATTCAGTTGCATGATAGGGATCTGAACGAAATAATAAAAGCAAATTTTATCCGGGTAACAAAACCAAACAATATACTCACTTCGAGAGATTGGACGTACACGGCAATCGACAGGCACGAAATAATAAAAACAAGGCTCGTAACTTTACACCTGTAGATTTGCTTACATAGCACTTTCACAAACTTGAAGCACAATCACGGATGCGTAAATTAGGGTGCTAACCCTCGAGGGGAATTACCAGCACACCCTGACGAAACACCAAACACTAAAACACAAGCACTTTGGGACAAGCCCGATGCATATAAATAAACTTGGATAACCGAAAGTAAACGACCTATGCACGGCCGCATGGAAGCCTGAAGAGGTTATCAATATACACTCTTTATAAGTAAGATGCACTAAAGTTGAGAAGCCACGTTAGGCTCACTTCTCCTATAATTCAAGATCTTGAAGCGAACCCACATAGCTAGTATACGCTGTTCTGGAAGACGGAAGTTCTGCGACGACAAACTATACTCTGTCTCAGCTTCAGTTGAGAGTGACGTCATGGTATGAGGTCCCTTACCAGACATAGTGCACAACATCGTATCCTTCCGCCGTTAAAAGAATAAGTTATTCTAAGGTTATGTATGCTACGCTACACCATCCTTTAATCGCGTGGCTTCTCGAAAGTAGAATAGTTGAATGGTGTCTATCAGATATCATTTTTTAAATTAATGTTTAAATTATTTTAATCCTCTTCGTGAAAACTCGTCCGTCTTTCATTTCTGACACATCTCTTTCACGCGGGAACAAGAGATGCCGCCATTTTACAATCAAATAATCTCGACTACAGACTGATTTCATTTTATTTTTTAGTTTTTTTTAATTTCGTCAAATGGCTTTTCTATCCGCCGATTTTTTATTATATCGAGGAGAAAAATATGAAATATGATTCCAGAAAGAATTTTGAACTTTTTATACAGAAAACTATTCGAACTATTTCTTCATGCGGGCGAACTGTAGCCGCTTCACTCGTGACGTCACTCTCAACTGAAGCAAAGTATAGTAGTCCGTACTTTGGCGCCCACCAGGTCCTTCTGTTTCTATAGTGAGGGAGAAACAGAATTAAGCTTAGACAAGGGAACAGAGTATGCTCGCCCGTACTCAAACGAAGAAAGACACAGACGCGACGTAAACGAGACAGTTACTGTAGCGGCAACGTACAGCTCTCAGGCTGCCTTGACGGTAACTCTTAGTAGGAAAGGAGATAAGTCGAAGGCTCAGAAATAAACCCTCCTGTTCCTCCCTGACAGTGTTCGCCGACGGAGAATGGTAAATCCAGAGCAAGCGACTAGTCCTTTTTAAAGGCGTTCACGTCCGGGAACACCCGTGCAAATAGCCACCACGATTCGACAACGAGTTCGCAGCTCACCACCGCCAAATTCGGAAATCCGCAATAACTTATTTTACGATACAAATTAAACTTCCATGCAAAAAACCTATCCACAGCTCGTTGAACACCGCTCGCTGGCGGCGTGGAATCTTCCACCGGGAAGCTCTCATCGCTGGTCCCAGGCGCCGGCTCGTGACGACGCAATTCTCTACTTTACCACCACGACGGGCCTCCATATACAGAAGATGCTCCGTGTAAAGAAAACGTAACGGGTCTTATTATGGTGAGAGTATCCTCCTGAATTACCCTGCTGTCCAAGGCGTTCGGTCTCACGCCAGTCACCTCGTCAGCAATGAGTAATTCCTCGTTGAAACCGTCTTCGGCGTTTGCCACGCTGAAGATGTCGACTAGCCAGAATTAACTGCGCTACACCAGGACTCGTTTAAAACGGACCGTGCAACTCTTCCGAAAAATCTGTCGCCATCAACATCATTCCGCAGACAGTCTCTTCCACGTTCCCTTCCGCTCGAAATGCTCGCCACCTTCCCCTTCTTTTCCTTATCTCACGTGATCGCCTCGGATTGACAGATTCGGAAGGTTTTACCACGTGACACGTGGGAATGATCGAGAGACCTAACGGATGTACCAAGAAAAGTAGCCTGACGGGTGTTTGAAGATTCGAGCGAGTGTGGCAATGTCACGGTAATATTTAAGAATGTACCAATGGAAGATAATGACAGTGTGGAGTAAATAAATAAACAATGACATTGCCTGCCCCCACAGTGCATAAGCTGCAAATCCTTCTCACCTGAGCCTGGATTCGCAGTGAACGATGGGCGACTCGCTGCCGTCTGGAAAACAACACAGACAATTTTGGCTGCCTCTATAGAAACTTGCGGGAGAAACCGACAACGGTGCTAATTGAGGATCAAGCCGTTCAATTTACGGATTCCGTCAAATATCTGGGATTTTTGTGGAATGATTTTTTAGCTGGAAAAAACCCCTACAGATAATTGAAAAAATAAACAATTAAAAGAAAACATTTTGAAACAGTGTCAGTTTTCATATTAATAATTTTTTTTATAAATAAATGGAAGATAAAAAATTGAAATAGCCCGTAATTTGATTTCGGTGAGTGCAGGGGAAATCTGCAGAACAAGTGCACAAGGAAATGTTACCTGTTTACGGTAACAAAATGTTTATACAAGAAAATCATTACTCAGTGGAGTTCTTTTGTTTTATCATGGATGCTGGGGAAGCTGGATGGGTAACATCACCTACCCGCGCTTGCCATCGGAACCAAGCTACTCATAATTGCGGGAAAATACTGGGGTCTCTGTGAAGGCACGCAGGGCTCTGTTAAACAACATCATTAACCCCATGCTTCTATAGCGGAGCAGAAATATGGGGTCACAGAGCGACCAAAACACACGCCTGTCTCTAGACCATCCATTTCCTTCTGTCTCTGGCGAGAGCATACTGCACGGTCTCTACGGAGGGCCTGCAGGTCATCAACGGCTGCCTACCTCTCTATCTTTTGGGACTCTCCGCCACAGATTCCAGGAACACCGTAACGACGGCTTTCCGGAGTGTGAAGTCCCTGTCGGATTCTCCTCCCAACTATATCCGTGAGAGGCCTGAAGCATTGAACTGCTGTGTGATAGCAACAGCAGCCCAGGCAGCGACACAGAAATATACAGGGTGAGTCTGAAACTCTGTCACAAACTTCGCGTGCGTTCTCCCCAAGCCAAATAAGCAACAAATATCCTATCAACATGGGTCTGAAACTAAAGCGCTAACGATAAAAATGGCGTCCAAATGTGGGTGCCCCTGTGAGGTTTTGTTTGTTCAAGTGACGTCCATGTGTTTCAACACAGGCGTGCACACATCTCTGAAACGAACGGCGAACACGTTCTAACATTCCTGTGCGGTTCCTAATGGCAACAAATTCGGCAATAATGTGGCAACCCATAGCTCATTCGCATCGTGGACGGGTATTACATACAAGCTATCCTTAACATGCCCCCACAGATAGAAATCAAGACAATTGAGGTCGGGAGAAAGCGGAGCCCATGCCAGGTTTCACAGTACAAAACAAGTTGAGTATCTGAACATGTGATACACCCGTGGAGAAATGTAACGTTCCTCTTGGGTGTCAATGTTGGTTAACATAGCTTCCCTCTAACCCGCGCTTGCAGTGAACTCGGCCCTCTATGCGTTCTGCACGGAAGAACTGGGGAACAATATCGACAATTTCCGTGACTCGCTCGTCAGCCAACCTCACACGGGCACTCACATTTGGACGCCATTTTTCTCGTTAACTCATCCTCCTTTATCTCACACAATTTTCCCATGAATCAGTTAGTAAACATAGATTTAGACTAATTTTAGGGTGCTCTACAAGTTCGCAATTGGAAATTTTCTTCTATCTCTGATAGGAAAAAGTTACGGTTTGAATGACCTTGAAGGTCACTTTTGAGGTCGGAAATGGAAAGCCCACGATCCACTTGCTATAAGACGTTTTTGAATGCATAGCTTCTGGACTGTGATATACATCATAGTGCTAGACTTTTCGGATACCCTGTATATATATATATATCTAGTAAAGGCACCCGGCGTTGACCGGGATAATTACAGTTGTAGCTTAACAGACCAACCTGAAGAAGTTAAATAGCAAGAAATTAAGCCTCCCGAGGAAGCTATAGGGAAGTAGCAGAAGCTCTGAGTTCATCTATTTTTACTCCCCAATTTTTTTTTACTTAAAAAATTGATTTTCTCGAACTTAGTATTTAGAAAATATAAAAGAACCCTATCTTCTTTCATTTCTCATCATTTTCGATCGAACGTATCCATATGTTGCCATATTTCTAAAGAACAAGTACAACTCCGACCCCACTGGGACAATTTGGCCCAAATTTCATAGGAATGTAGATTTTGCATAGAGTAATATGCATATCGAATTTCACTCCTTTACATATCTGAATACCACATAGATCACTTGGTCCCCTCTAACTCCTACCCTCGTAATTCCGACCCCAGTGGGCCAATCAAAACCAAACTAAATAGCGAAGGTACTCATGCCCACAGTAAGCTACACTTCGAATGTCAACCTACTACCTGAAAAAAATTAAGAAATTATGAAGGGGACGGACGGACAGACTGACGGACATTGTGAAACCAATAAGTAGCTAGCTCCATTCTTCCGCTACTTAATAAATCAAATTGTTTTTCAGTAATTCTACAATCTCCTGCTGTAGACGAAGCTCCCGTTGTTCAGAGCTGGCCAGGTGGCCGACAGGGCTAGGGCGTAGGCTTTCTAGTTCTCGAGTCCACCTGGTCGTGGGTTCGAATCCCGCCGTGGCATGGATGTTTGTGTTTGTCCCGGGCTGCTTACAGACATAACTTGTGTAAAAGACGCAAAATGACCTTAGCAGTCGACACCAAAAATTCTAATAAACCAAACAACCAACCCACCGTTGTTCAGATGTTTCCGATACCCATATAACTTTTTCTCTTTTCTGACCAATACTCATTCATTTCTTAGGTGGCATTTCTATAGATATGAATTAACATGTGTCCTTCGAGCGATAAGTGTTAGAGCATTATGCTTGTTAATTTGAAGAGTCGAGTAGAGCGATGCTTTGTTATCGGTTTTTGCGTCAACTGTCGCCCAAGCGAAGGGACCTGGCGTTGCCCGGCGTATATCCCGTTGTAGGTAAACAGTAGAACCTCAAAAAAATAAATAATAACTCAAATTTGTTTTCAGGAAATCTGCAATTTCTATTGTAGAAGAGCGTCCCGTTGTTCAGATGTTTCCAAAACCCGGATAACTTTTTGTTTTCTTACTTCTTCAGTTGCATCTCGATAGATATGAATTAACATGTATTCTTCGAACGGTTATTATAGAGCATAATATACACAGAGGAGCCAAAACATTATGACCATCACCACATTGGTAAATGAACACGTATGGATCACGTGAAGGGCACGTAATTAAGTGGGAATGGTATTTAACTGCTACTGGATATAGTAAGGAATCAGTCTTGCACTTAATTTTGCGAGTGTTGGAAAAGCTGCTGATCTAAGCGAATGTGATAGAGGCAGGACACATTGTAATGATCCGAGGACTCGGAACGAGTATCTCCGAAACTGCACGACCCGTAGGTTGTTCACGATGTACCGTTGTTAGTATTTATGCAAAATGGATAAATGACGGTGAAAGCAGCAGTAGACGCCAAGGTGTTGGACGTCCACGCGTCATCAAAGAAAAAGGACGTCGGAGACTGTCCCGCTTGGTAAAACAAGATCGGCGCCAAACATTGGCTCAGCTGACAGCCCAATACAATGCACGAGATGTGATTGATGTGAATGCCCAACAGCCCTGTATTTATGCAGGTTAACTTTCCTGCTCCACCCTGACAGATTTTGGACCACACTGTACACTCATTTGCATATCTTCTATCACTTCCTTTTATGGCAACATAAAATCGGCAAGAACTTTTGTGTTTACCTAATATCTGTAAATTTGACTGCGAATATTTTTGTAAGAAATTATGTTAGATAAAAATTAATACCGTGGGGTTACTTACTTTGATGTATGGAATATATGAAAAAAGTTTGAACTTTTATAAAAATGTAGTTTCTTTTTTACGTGTCTCATTTCACGTAGAATGACTGATATGTGAAAGAGGGCAAATTGAAGTAGAACGTTAATAGTCAAAAAAGACGGAATAACACACGGGTCGGAGATCTTGTTGAACGTCTAGCAATAACGTCCTCGGATAAACATAAATCAAACCCCAAAGGCCAATATCCCTTATGCCTTTTCCTACTGGAATTGCACTGTTGGGTAACTCCGTAAATTAGTTCGGGCAAATTGGCTCTTAATAGCGTTTGCACGTTGATTCGAACTGTATATACTATCTAGCTGTTCGTCACCAGACACTTCTCCATAAACGCATGGGATCGTCCGCAAACGTCATACAACCTATAAAGGATGTTGACTGGTTAGAAAACACTCCAGGCAGCTGTTGCAGTCAATAGCAGTAAATATGATCAGACGACACGAACTTAGTACGGAGAAAAGAGGGATGGGTGATCATTGGAGCTCACAGGCTTGGACATTCGATCCGTGAGATTTCCAACAAATTTCAGACACCCCGGTCGAGAGTGCGTGATGCTATTTTTAAGTGAAAGCGAGACGGGGTTTAATATCCTATCCCAGATAAGTAAACCGACAAAATTGACAGATCGCGACCGTCGATGCTTGAAACGTGTGGTGATGTCAAATCGGAAGGCTTCGACGGTACGATCACTTGCATCACTAGAAGCCGTCGATACTTGGCACAGACTTTCGATCGGCGGCGTCTAGTGATGCAAGTGATCGTACCGTCGGCCGGGATATAGTCGCAGTTGATATTCATGATGAAGCAGCAGTTCACAAAACAAATATCACAACCTTCAATGCGACCCGTCGATTACAGTGGTGCAAGGAACGCCGCCATTGGACTCCAGAACAATAGAAAGAACAACAGAACGTACTTTTTGAAAAGGTAAATCGAACGCTGATCAATAAAAAAATTATCCGATAAAAACACGGTGGATTTGAGTTCATGGCTTTAAATTATCCAGCCTTTGTTCAATCGTTATCTAATCTATTGTGTGATGAACCTCGCTACCTGTTGTGGCGGTCCGACGGACGTGTGGGGGTTTGGCGAATGCTCGGCGAACGATATTAACAGGACTGTGTGGTATCCACAGTGAAATTTGGAGGAAGTGTTATCATGGTCTTGGTCCTCTTGTTTAGCTCGCAAAATTGAATGCCGAAGCGTACCAAATGGTTCTGGAACAATAAAGATAACAGGAAACCACTGATCCACATAAAACATTTAATCGGACGTATGTATACCTTCTTCAGCGTACACAAGGATGTTGATCAGAACAGACAAACCTGTTCAGATAAAAGGGCAAGGACAATCGACAATCGAACAGTGAAGTGTACATTTGTTAGGATGGGACGAAAGCAGCGCTTTCACAAAGCTCATCTAACCAGAATAAACTCCAAATGAAATACACTGAGGTAGTCAAGAAGCCTAACCAACCCAAGCGGTCTTCCATATTATACAAAAAAGAAAATAAGATTGACGAAAAGGGCAAGGATCGACAATCGACAATCGAACAGTGTAGTGTATCGGTATTCGTGTGGAACTTGAAGCATAGCTTCCATAATCTCACCCTTCATAATCATATTCCAAGGGAAATACACTGAACTAGCAAAGAAGCCTGATGTACCCACAAAGGTCATCCAAAGTATGAAAGAAAATTGCCTCCTCTTGGTGGAGGAAAATTTGATTGACGACTGTCTAGACTAGAAGCAGACCACTAGTATTAGATAAAACACGACCTATGAAGTCCAGTAATCTGGAAATATGACATTATCAATGTCTTCAAAATTAATATCAAGTATATGCCTCGGGTCACGATATCTCTTTCTATGTATAGGATGATTTAAAATGCCCGAGACTAGCTCGTTGCTATGATTTTCTATATTGGGCAGCATGGATTCCATGAGCCCTTGAACTTATTTGCCAAGATGAGTCACGTTGAAGTCATTATAAATGGAGGAATTGCGAACAATTCTCCGATCTTTTTGCGCAATAGTCCTAAGGGTAACGTTTTGGAACGTTTGCAGTTCTTTCCACCTAGTCTTACATATTGTGGCCCAGACGGGCATACCATACGTCAAGATGGTCCTAACAATGACCTTATAGAGTAGGAGTTTATTATCAATGTTTAGAGCACTATTCCGGCCCAGCAGAGCAATCAAGCTAAACTTGGCTCTCCTGGCCTTATTCAACGCATAAGTTGCGTGGGGAGTCCAGGTAAGTTTAGAGTCAATGACAACACCAAGATATTTATAAGTTTCAACCCAGTCCAGTTTTTTGCCATATAGTGTTAGAGAATCTAATGATCTCTTTCTCTTCTTGGAGACAAACATCGCCTTGCATTTGTCTACATTCAATTTTAGCCTCCACTTGCTAAACCAGCTTTCACACTCCTTTAGAGCCTTCTGTAGCCGCGAGACTACTACGGCTCGTTGACGAGCACAGGTCAGTATAGCAGCGTCATCTGCGTAAAAAAAGAGCTTACATTTGGAAAGACTTGGAAAGTCTCGCATAAAGTAATTTAATAATACTGGCCCCAGGACTGAACCCTGTGGGACACTAGCTTTTACTTCATACATAGGAGATAGGCTATCTCCAACTCTGGCCTGAAAGAACCGGTTGGAGAGAAACGAGTGTATCAGAGTAATTATGTCTTGAGGAAATCCATCCATAATCATTTTAAAAATAAGACCATCGTGCCAGACTTGGTCGAAGGCTTTGTGTACATCGAGGAAAACGACCCCACAATACATAGAAAGATTAAGGGGCTCATTGATATCCGCTGCGAGCCTCCATGTTTGGAGTTGGCAGGAATAGTTTGAGCGAAAGCCAAATTGTTCATTGCGGATGAGATCGTTGGCATCACAGTACTCAATGAATCTCTTGAGAATTGTTTTTTCCAGGATTTTGGAGATTGATGGTAACAAGCTGATGGGCCTGTAGCTAACAGGATTTGCAGGATTTTGTCCTGGCTTAGGAATGCTTAAGACAACTGATTGCTTCCAAGCATCTGGGAAGTAAGTGTTCTTCCAGCAGTCATTAATCACTTTTGCAATATCTTGAATTGTATTTTGAGGTAAATTTTTTAAAGCACTGTTCTTAATAAAGTCTTTACCTGGAGCTTTTCTCGTTTTTAAATTTTTAATGATGCTTTGAACTTCATTTATATCAATGCTTTGTTTTGGTAATTCATTGCCGTGAATATTATAGAAGCCAGTTATGCAGGATTTTACTTTCTCAGACATATCAAGTCCTATTTGCCGACCATCAGTAGGCGTGACAAACTGTTCTGAAAGTGAACTTGCAATAAGCTGCGCTTTGTCATCATCATTCGTGATGAATTTGCCATTTTGGGCTAACAGTGGTGGGATATTAAAGGCTTTATTATTTTGTAAGGCTCGAACCATGCACCAAATAGAGTTATCGTGGGTCGACAGACTCTTAACTTTATCGCTCCACCTGTCATTACGATGTGCTTTTACCTCCTCGTGAACTCTTCTAGTGAGCCTATTATACTTGGTCTTAAGCCATGAATCACGAGTTCGGTACCATTGCCTTCTAACCTTATTCCTTTGCTCAATTAATTGTTTGATTTCTGGTGTGAGATCAAGGTGATCAGCTCGCTTCGACTCTAAGGGTGAAGCACTAGAGTCAATAGCTGCATTTATACGTTTAGTAAGCCTTTTCACATTAGTATCTATGTCGCTCGTACTATGTACGTTATTTAGTGGGTCGTCATCGTTTTTGAGAATTTCTCTAAAAAACTTCTAGTCTTGTTTGAGCCTCAGTTCTTCTTTGAGGTCAATGTTTACGTTGTCAAAATTTAGTGCAACTGGTTTATGGTCTGAGGATAGATCATTGACAGTATAGATACTGAATGATTTGTAGAAGCCCTTCAACAACACAATATCAAGTACATCGCTTGAAGGAGAATGATCACAATAATATGTATCATCCACAGGGCCTACTGCAATAATATCAGATTGCCTTTGCACGTAGCCATACAAAAGGACACCGTTTTGGTTATGGCATCTTGAATTCCAGTGCGAGTGCTTAGCGTTCAGGTCTCCCGCCATAATAACGGGAATATTCCCGGAAAACAGCTCGTCAAGCTCATTGGCATCGAATTTATGCTTGGGCGCATTATATAGAGCCACTAGTTTCACCTCTCCCAGTGTGGCATCAGTAATGATAGCAGAGGCAGCTTCCATTCCCATATAGTCTCGGGTTGGTTCCTCCCGATGATGAATGCCTTTCTTAATAATAATTGCTGACCCACCTGACGGGGACTTTACTGTAGTGGAAAGAATTCTGTCTTTACGATAGACACAGTAACCAGGTAGCCTGAAGTCGCGGTCTGGCCTTAAGTGTGTCTCACATAGAAATGCTATGTCTATATCCCATTGGGTTAGGAAGTTGTAAAACTCAATACGCCTCCGGGGGACCCCCCTGGCGTTCCATATTACACAACGAAGTTTACCTCGATTTGTAATAGAATAGCATCGATCAGCCATACTGTCAGTATTTATTCGTAAGTATTCCACTCATCAGTGGCATTTTCTTGCCCAGTTCGTTTAACAAATTGCATACACTGCCAATTTGTTTATACATTACTTGAAAATCATTCACGTTAATGCTCTTATCTTGTTTGGAGACCATTGAGGCATAGGAAATCTCCGGGGACACTTTAGGACTTTGCACTCTCCCGACTTGCGGATATTTAGGACATTTTGTGTAACTGGAGGTGTGTTGTCCATTACATCGAATACATTTTGGAGGATCTTGTCCTTTTACATTTGGGCAGTCTTTTGACTGATGATCTTTAGCGCATTTGTTACAACGGGGGGATTCCGTACAACCCATAGATACATGGCCAAATCGCAAACAATTATAACATTGTAAAGGTTTCTTATTACCTCGAAACATTTCAACACTGACAGCTAAGGGCCCTATGCGGGTCACACTTTTAAGTGTCTTATTGTGTTCAGTGTTTGATAACAGAACCAGAATCAAGGGCATATCTATTGATCCTTTGGCTTTTTTAAGCCTAATCACTTTCTCAGGAAAGTAGTTAGCCTTTTTCAGGTCTTCCTTAAAATCGTTAAGGTCATAGGTCACGTCTACATTTCGTATAACGTATTTGAGGACTTTTTCCGATTTAAGTTGATGATGCTGAATCTTTAGCACGTTATCAGCCTTAATGCCAGACACCAATTTACTATGCGTTTCCTCATCATGACACCTTATTTTGATCGTCTCTGCTCTGCCTGTGTGTACAGTAATTTGGTTAATCGCCACATGCTTTTGAATCTCGCCCAGGATTTGCTTGATTGGCTGACCGTGAGTACGTATTATGATTGGCGGAATATAGGAGCTGTTCTTGGTATTTGGCTTTTCAACATTTTTTCGCTGTTCGGACTTGCTTTCTCGAAAAGCAACAGCGATTGTATCATTTATATCAACAACATCCTTAATGTTGTCAATTTTCAACCCTTTTTTAGCCTTTTTAGATTTTGCAGGTATCCATTTATCCGTATCATTGTATAGCCGTTTGCGATTTGTACTAATCGGGTCTTTGCCATCGTTTTCATTACTCCCTAAGCCGGAGGGGATAATTTTCATAGGCTGAGGATTCACACTCTCTATTTCACAAGAGTCTCTTAGATAGTCAGATGTTTCACCTGTAGGCTGATTACCTTTCATTGACAGAGCAGAGAATTGATCTTTGAGGAACTGCTCCAACTTATTAAAGTTCTTGTTGGCTTCATTACGTGCTGCAGATATTTCAGCATTCATATTAGCAATTTTATCGTGGATTTCAGCTATGCTCCCTTTTAGTGACTCGACTTTTCCTTGTAAGTTATCATACTTAGTGCACATTTCTTGGCGCAAAACCTCTAGCTTATCCTTAATTATAGCATCAAAAGCTTCGAATCTGTAATCTTTACAGGCATCTTTATATATCTCGCCATACGTATATTTACCATCACTTGCTTTTTGGCTTGCAATGCCACTTAACGCTTTGCCTGAGTCTGGCATTATGATAAAATTTAAAATAATAGAATAGTCAGACTGCTAGCCCTGAAAAGGGCTTTTCCAGAATAACATCTGTACAAAAAACAGCCTTAAAGCATAGGATATAAAAAAACCGCTGACCTTAAGAGAATGTGCCTTCAATTAACGTTCCGTCTCCAATCTATACCATCTAAGAGTAGGATACCATCTATGAATGAATGTCCGTGAATGGAGCTCCTCGAAAAGGGCTCCTTGTATTTTTTATTTCGTTTGTTTTTTGTTTCTGACAATCGTCAATCTTATTTTCTTTTTTGTATAATATGGAAGACCGCTTGGGTTGGTTAGGCTTCTTGACTACCTCAGTGTATTTCTTTTGGAGTTTATTCTGGTTAGATGAGCTTTGTGAAAGCGCTGCTTTCGTCCCATCCTAACGAATGTACACTTCACTGTTCGATTGTCGATTGTCGACCAGATGTATTAACAGTGCCATAGAAGCTAGTAAGTATCCATCAGAGAATAAACCTCCTCATCGAATCCAACTCACTCCTGGAATCCAACGCCTAATTTCTGAAAGAAACAGGACTCGTAGACTATGGCAACGCTATCGTGAACCTTGGCTCAAAACCAAGTATAACAGGCTAGTGCGAAGAGTCCAAGAGGATATAAGAGCTTCGCGACGCTAGATGGAATGAAAAACTCAAAAGCTTGTCGGCTCGAGACAATTCCATTTGGAGTATGGTCAGAGCTTTACAGAAGAGGAAGAATGATACGCTTCCTCCACTACGTACTCCACAAGGTGACTATGTCCAAACTGATCAGGACAAGGCCCAAGTCATTGCAGATTCACTAGAAATGCAGTTTGTTACTCCTACCAACGATAAGCCCGAGAGCGTGTGGAAGAAGGTATTGTCAACTTTGATGAAGTCCCGCAGCATTTAACGAAGTACAACATCGACGCTGGAGAGATCGCCAACATCATAAGTAAACTGAAAAAGAAAAAGGCTCCAGGAAAAGACAAGGTGAGTAATAACGCCCTTATGAATCTCCCAAAGAACTTTATTGACTTTCTCACCAATATCATTAGCGACTGCTGGAAATTTTCTTATTTCCCTGTGGCTTGGAAGAAATCTATTGTGTTGAGTATCCCCAAGCAGGGGCAAAATCCTGCAATTCCGGCGAGTTACCGACCTATTAGCCTGCTACCCACGATGTCCAAGGTATTGGAGAGAACGATCCTCGTCAGATTCCAAGATCACTGTCTAGCAAATGACCTTTTTCGGGAAGAGCAGTTTGGCTTTCGTGCTGCCCACTCATGTCCGATGCAGATATGGAGGCTCGTTGAAGACCTGAGCACCCCCCTGAACCTATCCAGGTACTGTGGGGTGGTATTTCTCGATGTCAGTAAAGCTTTTGACCAAGTGTGGCATGAGGGCCTTGTCTACAAAATGATCAGAGACGTGTTCCCTGCCGATTTGATTTTGATGGTGAAATTCTTTTTTGACGGCAGATCCTATCAAGCCAAAGTTGGAGAAAATCTTTCCACACCCCGTGTTGTAAAGGCCGGTGTCCCTCAGGGTTCTGTCCTCGGGCCTGTGCTATTTAATTACTTTGTACATGATTTCCCGAAACCCGATAATTGTAATCTGTATTTTTATGCGGATGATACTGCCATTATGACATGGGCACACCAGCCGGCTCACGTTATCACTCGGCTGCAGTGCGCCTTGAAGCAGTTCGAAGACTGGTTTAACTGCTGGAGGTTGAACCTTAACGTCGGAAAGTGCAAGGCTTTGTACCTCAATAGGAAGCTCAAGCCTCCCCCAGATTCTCTTGTTCTGTTCAATAAGAAACTGGACTGGGTGGACAACTACAAGTATCTGGGAGTTATCATTGACTCAAGACTCTCATGGAACCAGCATATGTCCTATGTTCTGAATAAAGCGAAGAGGGCTAAGTACAGTATCATAGCTCTCACGGGTCGCAACAGCGCCCTCAGCATTGACAACAAGCTACTTCTGTACAAATCGATTATCCGGACCATACTCCTCTATGGCATGCCTGCGTGGGCGACTATCTGTAAAACCAGATGGAGTGAACTACAATCATTCCAGAATGTTACCCTGAGGACCATTATCCAGCTGGACAGAAGGACGGTGAAAAACCAATCCATCCACTTGGATTTAAACATGGCCCATATCGGAAAGTTTATACAGGATCTCCTTTTGATTATGAATGATACGACAATAAACTTGTGAATGGAATACTGAATAACTCATTGAATATGAACTGGCATACGAAGTATCGTAAACCGAGGCACTTTCTTGACGTCAATTTTGAAGATATTAGCAACGTCTCTTTCCTGGACCACTGGAAGATGTGATAATCTTCTTTCTCCTTGTGTTTTTTATTTCGTTTATATTTTGTTTCTGACAATCGTTAATCTTATTTTCTTTTTTGTATAATATGGAAGATCGCTTGGGTTTGTTAGGCTCATTCTGGTTGGATGAGCTTTGTGAAAGCGCTGATTTCGTCCCATCCTAACAAATGTACACTTCACTGTTCGATTGTCGATTGTCTTGCCCTTTTATCTGAACAGGTTTGTCTGTTCTGATCAAAATCCTTGTGTACGCTGAAGAAGGCAGCTTGGCTGCCGAAATGCGCATACGTCCTATTAAAAGTTTTATGTGGATCAGTGGTTTCCTGTTATCATTATTGAAGTTCGTCCACAGTGTCCGGCTCCAGTTCTCTCTTAGGTTCTGGAACATCTTGCGCAACCTACATAATGGAAACACTTTGGCAATGGGACATAATATAACGCCAATACCGAATTAAAAAAGCAACTGTAAATAAAGGGAATGAAATACCTAACAATATATTGAAACTTTGTGTAATTTCATGACAAAGCGTTTCTGTGAAGCAATTGAGTTAGACACCAAGATGACCAAATACTAAATGCAACATTTAACTTAAATTAATTTTCTTTTAGTTACTTTTTTCTGAGAAGCCTTCATCTGGTCTTATTCTTTTTTCCAGCACTTTTGTACAGCTTAAGGAAAAATATTTCCCTGTGTCTAAAAATAAATAATATAAATTTGAAATTATCAATGTTTATTCTCTAAAATGCATTTTCCAACAGATCTCTTTGTTTACCCCTTTAAACTCGACAGCTGGCATCGAATTGTGTTCACAAGATTGGTATCACTAGTGGTGTACTTTTTTCCAGCAGGGTACTTCCCAAATTTCTGCGTCTAATGAACCCAAGTGTGATATTTTAACTTGGCAGAAAAAAATTCTTGCTGCATGACTGTCATAATTTCTGTTTCTAGATTAACTTCAAAACATAAGAAACAAACAGGAGACATCAAGCTCTTTATCCTAAAAGGGTGTAGTGATGTTGAAATCATGGCGAGTGATGAAGTCATCAGGTGTCAGTTCATGATTATGCTGCAACTTGCATTGAAATCGCTTAAGGAGAATTCGCAGTGATCGCAATATACTACTCTCTCTCTCTCTCTTATTCACTTTTGGCCATCTAAGGATCACGTGATTTAACACTCAGTATTAATAAAAATTTGAAAGGGGGGAATCAGTATATACTTGATTCAAATTTGAAACTGGAATTGTTAGTTCCAGAGTATGAATGAAAATGATAGGATGATAATGAAAAGGGACAAACACAAACATTCATGATCGGCCTCGGTGGCTCAGGGGTTGCGTGATCGCCTCTGATGCCCGAGGACGCGGGTTCGACCCCGGCCGAGGACGATGAGGATTTTTTCAGGGGGAATATCCTGAGATCACGCACTTCCTTCGGAAGGGAAGTAAAGCCGTTGGTCCCGTGTAGTCGTTTGCCGGCTGCACGTTAAAGAACCCTTGAGAGGCAAAATTTGCGGCCCCTTTAACGCCGTCCTGAAATGGCCATAGTAGTTGAAAAGGACGTTAATATCAAACAAACCAAACCAAACCAAACAAACATTCATGTCCGCTAGTTTCGAGAGCGGCAAGACCTGCGCCTTTCATGCACCGAGCAAGCCCCGCCATATATACTTTATTTTTTTTTTCACTGAAGGTTAACAATTTCACTTGTAACGATATTCATGCATAGCTAGTACAACTTTCCGCCAGCAGGTAGCAGCAAAAGACCAGAGGATGCCAGCTGTCAATTTCTCTCACCGCTGTCAGTGTAAAAGCGGATAATATGGACAGCGTTTATAAAGGGCAGCGGCAGAAGAGTTGGTTTCTCTGAAAAGAGGGTGTGACCGCTGCAGAAATTCATAGGCGATTGGTGGAGTGTATTGAGAACATGCACTTTCACGGAAAACAGTTTAGAACGGGGTAGAAAGCTGAAAAAGTGGGTGCACATCAGCGGAAAAGAGGAACAGTTCCGAATAGTAAGTGACAGTGTCAGACGGGTAAATTGTTTGCCAGATGGGTTTCGAAATTTTTCATGGCAAAACCAAAAGTAAATGCGTGAGGACTTGAGCAGAGATCTCTTGAAGAGATTTCACGTACAAACTAATGACTGTGATGAGACATGGTTTCATTACCATGAGCCAGAAACCAAACAGCAATCAATGCAATGGAAGCATAATGGCAGTCCTCTGCCGAAACCCCTGTGATCACCATTTTACAAACTTCGATGATTCAGACGCGGGTAAGAGTTAATCAAAAGAATGATTCCAGAGAGCTTAGAGAAACTCTAAAAATGTATCATTTAAATGGAGATTATATTGAAAAGGTTGACTTGTCAGCTAATGTGTCACCTGTCTGTACATGTCAGAAAAAAATAAAGTGTACACCAATATCGTATGCCCCTCGCAGATGAAAGTAATGTACGAAAATGGACGAAAAATAAGAAGAAAGCGAAATAATTGTTTAAGACAAGCCACTAGTGTGTATATTTGCCGAGTCCGTTCGAAGGTGGCACAAAAGCGTCATAGGCACCTTTATTGAATATTGACATGTTTGTTGTTATTGGCTTCCGTTAAAAATGTTTGTTATTTCTCATGTTACTAATAATTACTATTATTATTTATTTGACTTACATACAAGATGGAGTTTTAGAGATATAAATCGCGTACCAGCTTCGCTGTTGACATACGACACGCGAAACTGTTTTCAAATAATTATGGCAGTTGAACATAAGTTATGAAATCTGAAAAGAAATTCTTCTGACATTATTTTCTTTGAGATTGATAAACATATTTCCAATTCAAAGGATAATACGGTAAACACATTTTCCAATTGAATGAAAACTCCAGCATGACATTTGCAGTTTTCATTATGAACTGTAAGGGATAAGAAAGGCCCGTTTCCGTTTAAATTTAAGAGCGGTGGAGGGGTGAATGAATTAAATTTGTAGCCAATTGTTTCGTTTGATGGAAACCATCCCTTCAGTCGAAGTTTCAATATAATCTCTCTTTTTTTTCCTTTTTAATTTTATTCCTAAAATAGCCTGATTAGATCGTGAGTTTCTTTTCAATTTCCTTCTTTGTTGAATGGCTCTCTTTCGATAATTGAATTCTGAGCGGAGTAAAAGACGCTCTTATCTCCGCAGCTGAACGCTTTCCAATCTAATTTCCTCAAATGCAAACAACTTCTTTTTATTATCTGTGACGTGATTAATTAAAAATTCGTTTTCTCTTTCGCTCCCGCTTTCCACCGATCGCCACACCTTCGTGGTTGAGGATCCGGTTTCCCAGTTTCGGACTGGATATTCTGCTCGCGAGTGCTTTATTACTAAGCCACTGCGGTAGAAACCCATAGCATGAGAACATTTAGAATTCTTTTTCATTTACAATGAGGAGTTGTAAGAATATTAATTAGAACTTTAAAAAGCGTGTTACACTTGATTTTGACATTTCATACATAACCTTCTCTGTTAGAGGTTTCAGATTCGTAACGAATTTAAATTATCATTATACAAAAATGGCAATTTCATCGTATAGTGATTGATCATTTTGGTCATAAGTTCATTTGATCGCAATCATATTTTATCGAATTCAGCTAACTACATTCATATGATCCACAAAGTAGTGAACTTCATTAGCTTCATTCTTCACTCAGTAAAAATGCGTGTTTAGATTACAAAGATTTTTTTTCAGAATTAATTGCGTTTTATAAAATTGTACGAGATATAGAAGATGGGGATATACCGTGTGTTTCAAAAGTTTCCGAACTGCCCCTTCTATATGTTGGGAAAGCCTAACCTACGACAGCAGGAGTAATGTTCGGCCAACCACTAAAATAAATCATGTCCTGAAATAAATTACATAAAATCAGTTTTACATAGTGGCAAAGTTTCTCAAATGTCTTTTATACAGGGTGTTTCAAAATTATGTACAATAAATTTAGTGACATATTCTTCAGGTCAAAAGAAAACAAAAATGTTCTATAGCACTTTGTCTGGAAACAATTTATTTACGCGATACAGCCAACTAAACCCGTGGCTCCAAATTACAGGAATTGTTCAAAGTGCCCGCCACCAGCTCGCACGCACGCTTCGGCTCGTTGCATGAGCGACTGTCTGATGTCATGGAAGAGTTCGTTGCCAGCATTACGAACGGTTTGGCATGCATTTTCAATTCGTTGTCGCAGATCCATAATGTTAGGAGCTTCTGTGCTGTAGACGATCGTTTTCACATGACCCCACAGAAAAAAGTCCAAGGGATTAAGGTCAGGTGATCTTGCAGACCAGGCTACCGGTCCACCTCGACCTATCCACCGATTCTTGTATGCAGCATTAAGGTGTGCTCGCACAACATGGCTGAAATGTGCTGGAGCGCCATTTTGCATGAACCACATGTTAGATCTTATCAAAAGAGGAACATCTTCCAGTAATTCTGGCAATGCATTCTGCAGAAACAAAAGATACGTTCGCCCAGTCTATCGTGGCGCAACACATAAGGGCCAATTAAGTTATTTCCGACAATTCCACACCAAATGTTCACGGAGAAACGCTCTTGATGCGCTCGAGCTCTGGTAACATGCGGATTAGCATCTTGCCCAATGGTGCTGGTTGTGAGAATTTACGATTCCTGTCCGGGTGAAGGTTGCTTCGTCCGTGAAAAGTATCTGGCTGAAACAACTAGGGTCTGCAGCATGACGACGTTGTATCCATTGGCAAAGTCGTTGTCGGTGTGGATAGTCCGTTGGGTTCAGTGCCTGAACCAGTTGCAGATGGTATGGATGCAAAAGCTGACGGTGAAGAATGCGCCAAACAGATGAGTGCGGAATGTGTACCACGGAAGAAATACGACGGGTGCTTGTCTGTGGTTCATCATGTATGATGTCAATTATCACATCCTCCTCATCCGGAGAATGTGCTACAGGCCGCCCTTGTCCTGTTTGACGGCCAAAGGAACCACGCTCCCTCAAATCTCTGTCGACAGATACAAATGTTCGGTTATTTGGCAAACGTCTATTCGGAAAGCGTTCTTGGTAGAGTCTTCTTGCTTCCACAGCATTTCAGTCCGCAAGACCATACATTAGGTGCATGTCAGTGTATTCTGCACTGGAATACGTGTACATGACTTTTTTTTACGTAAATCGTAATGCGTATGTCAAAGCACGCAAACGTTCTGAAATTGATATTCCTAGTGGATGTACAGTAGTGAAACTACAGTAATGGAAACAACCGTACACAACTAATGGAACAACCCTAAAGTAGGTTTAAATGGAACAAACCACTCAACGTAGTGTTGGGTCGAAACGCTGGAACTGCTAAAATATCGTCCGCTAACTACTGTGCTTCCCTACTGTATGATATTGGATTACTCGCAAACAAATCGTTTCCAGACAAAGTGCTATAGAACATTTTCGTCTTCTTTTGACCTAAAGAATATGTCACTAAATTTATTGTACATAATTTTGAAATACCCTGTATTTACATTTCCAAAGGAAACAGTACATGTAGGTTATGCAACGCTCAGTTATGGAGTTTTCAAGGTGTCAGGTTGGTAAGCATTGCACCTTTCCCGTCAACCTTCGCTCGGCAAAAATCCTATCAGTTTGAACTTAACTAGACTTATCTTCTCATCTACTTTATCAAATTAAGACTACTAACCTCTTATATTATTTTAAAAGGAATCACAAATCACTCTGATATCTGATAATTACATTGTGCTTTAATTAGAAATTTTAAGACAAAGATAACAGATTCGAAGCTTTCTCGATACTTTCATAAAAGGGACAATAGTTACAATGGAATCAAGCCGAAAACTGTGGACACAACTACAGAAAGAAAAAAAAACTCCGAAAACACTATTCCACATAATAAATTTTAATGACTCAGGTGTACATTTCGGAAACGAAGTTTCCATCATCAGTGAGTTCATGGATGATGAAAACTTCGTTTCCGTAATGTATATCTGAGTCATTAAAATTTATTATGTGGAATAGTGTTTTCGGGGTTTTTTTTTCCTTTCTATAGGGACAATAGTCTCGTATAATGGGTATCGTCTCGCTAGGTTTATCTATTTATTAACTTGCTCCCAAATTATAACGCACTAACTACGAAAAAAGTTCAAGTTCTACCTGATCTTTCTGATGGTTGATTCAACTTTGCTCTTCTTCGAGCCCTTTGGCCACAGTGACCAGAAAGGTAAAAAAAAAAATAATTATATTAGAACTTTATATTAAGTATTGTAAATTATTTTGAAATAGATTTAAACAATGTAATCAAAAATAGATTCCAATCAAAGCATTAATATTTCGAGACTCTTATTTATATTAAAGTTCCTTGCTTATATTATAAGCCAAATCAGGGTTCACTTTTGTTTATCTTTCTTTTCATCAAATGAACTCTAGGTCACTGGTTTATTCAAAAGGTAGTTTAGACTATATACTTTAAAATGGCTTATACTAATCACTCAAATAGCCTTAACTTTCTTTTGTACATCATGGATCGTTTTACTTTTCTTTCTGCTTACTATAGGTCGGTAACCAGCTGCTTGCGTAAACTACTAGGGCAGTGATTCCCAAAGTGGGGGCCGCGACCGGTTCACCAGGGGCCGCGGCAGCCAACCATAGTTGAGTTTTCCTATGTGTTATTTTTAATAAGGGACCGTGGAAAATTTTCTGGAGCATCAGGGGGGCCCCGGCTTAAAAATTTTGGGAACCACTGTACTAGGAATTTAGCTGAGGGGGGAAGCAGGAAGTCAGAGGGGGAAGGGGGGCTTGTCTAAAAGGGAATCGTTAGTTTCGTTAGTAAAAGCGGGCACCGTCGGGCATAAACCTAAGTTTACCTAGCAGAATCGTCGGATCACAAGTCTTCCTGTCTTTACATTTTCGAATATGACATTGTTGCTGTTTACAGTTGCCTGCGTTAGGTGTCTCGGAAATATTCCCATCGTCTTTGAGTTCCAGGCCCACCATGTTTATGCGCTGTTGATTGGGGTCCGGATTCCATTCTCTCTGGAAAAAAAAATAGAAAACAACGGTAGCTCGTGTTCCACTCCTATTCTTATGGCCATAATATTTTTGCAACCTTACCGGATCGTTTCGCCGCATTGACGAACACTTTTTATTTATTTCAGGTCCATTGAAGTGTTCGGAAATAATGCATATCATTCCTTTCTTGAAGGCGTCTTAATATGGTTATTTTACGGGAAACTTTTCTGAATTTGTATCTATACCAGACTAGTAGGCAACCAGATAATGGTTCGTTAAGGGCTTATCTCTTTAATTTGCACATTCTTTTCATTTTCATTGCCATTGCTCAGAATTCTTCTAAATCATAGGATTTAACTAATTTATTTTATTCTAAGCCTTATGTCATTTCAATACAGTGAAGTTCGGCATCTCCCATAAACGAGCTTTAAAACTCACAAGAAGAGCCCTCGTCCACCTCTCCTATATCATTTCGAAAGAGAAGTGTCCCGCTCCTACCAAAGACATCTTTCTATAGCTGCCGCCACACAAGTTGAACGACAGGATGATGTCATTTCTAACGCGCCAACCAATAGACGTTAACGAGAAGTAAATCGCTTAGCTATTCCATGAAACATCCGCTTTCGTTTTCGAAACATTGTTTTCGTATTTATATTTAGTTTCTATTTTCGTTTTTTCTTTTAAATAGATAAATGAGATTAATAAATGAAATTAATAAATTAATAAATTAAAAAATGACGCAGAATAGTCGACTAGAATGCAATTTGTTTTATATTATGACTTTTAATAGCCTTTCCTCGCTTCATCGATATCTCCACCATTACTATAGTAGAACAAGTGCATCATGGGTAAAATCCAGACAAAGCATACTGATGAGATGACTTACTGCGCATGTCAAAAAGGTCGTTCAACTTACGTGGCGGCTGCTATAAGTCAAAAATTCTTTCTCCCAACAATGTCAGAAGTCTTGCATAAAACGTGAGCATTGTTATCATCTACTTTATTTCCATTTTTAGGGTTTTAGCGAGGCCAACGAGAAATGCAAGGCCCTGACCAACACCACCTTTACTCAAAGCCTGAGCGCGAAAATTTCATACATTGTTACATCATCATACCTAGTCATAATTTAAGGCTTATTAATGGCAGAAATGCGATTAAAGATGACTACCTATGACGTTTTAACAATGTATGACGTTTCTGCGCTCAGGCTTTCTCTATGGTGGTGTTGCCCTGACTTGGAAAAGTCACCTGACCATAGCAGTCCGACCAACAAAACAACTATCATTGCTTTCAACAAACGAAAAAATACTAATTGTTTAAATCCAAGATGGAAACAATAACGCTTACATTGTTATTCGGACTTCTATGGTCAGGTGACTTTTCCGCGTCCAGGCAACGCCACCTAAAAAACAAAGCCTTCTCACTGCCTCTGAACTGCGTCATCAAAACAGGGCTGATAATCCAACTTTCATTGTTTACAACAAACGAAAAAACGCTGATTACAACAGGTGCTTTTTCGTTTGTTGTATACAATGAAAGTTGAATTGTCAGCCCAGGTGTGATGACGCAGTGACCAGGCTTTGTTTTTTAGGTGGCGTTGGTCCAGGCCTGTCTTTCTAGTTGGCTTTGGGTTTTAGCCAATGACGTATATTAAAGATAGACTCCGAATCCTATTGTTATCAGCGCCAACAAAGTGAAGCAAATTGAGCCATGACAGTTCTAGGCAGGAGTGAGCCGTGGAGTAATTAACTGTCTGGCTGCTTATTTTTTTAAGATTTTGGGCCCGAGGAATAATTAATTCAAAACCATTCCTCAAAGTTGTTTTGCGTGCAACTGTACAAACAGACACGAAGAAAGATCAGGAATCATTTTCCACAAGCATAAATCAAAAATTCGTAACTAAAATGAAAATATACAACTGAAAGATGATCGAAACGAAATTGAAATTGAAACCATGATCGAAAAATTGTTTATAAAATATAATAAAATACTTCAAATACAAAGTAGACGAAAAGATAAACTTATCACTCCGTGATCGGCGTGTGAAAGAAATATTAATCAGCTACCTCATGTTTAGCATCATCTTCACTCACTTTCGGCCATGACAGTTCTGGGCATGGAGCTTCCCAATTTGCTTCAAGTAACAACAATTGCTTCGGAGTCTATCTTTAATATACGTCATTGGTTTTAGCATCATCTTAAACCCTATTAACGACGGTACAGATGTAAGCAACATGTATGTCACACGCCATAACTTTTGAAAGGATTCACCTAGAGGCTTGAAATTTTGTACACACGTAGGCCCTATACAGAGGACGGTGCGAAAAATACAGCGAATCCTCTTGGGTGGCCCGGGGCCCCTCAGGGCCACTTGTATGAATTTCATGGTTACTTTTTTATCTTTTGAACAAAGAGGGCAAAAATCCTGAAATTTCGCAAATTTGTAGTGCTGTTCTAAAAAAAAATACGAGACAATATACAAGAAAAGTGATATAAGCCTCCAGGACCCCGCCGGAGGTCCCAAGACAACAAATACAATTGAAGCTATATAATTTGAACGGAACGACCTAGGAACCTGAAATTTTATATATTTATAGTGTGGTACTAAAAATATATAGCAAGTATACAAAAAATGTGATGTAGGCCTATGGGGCCCGCCAGAAGACCCCGAGGCCTCAAATACAAATGAAAGTATAACTTTTGAACAGAAAGGTCTAGAAACCTGAAATTTTGTATATTTTTAGTTTGGTACTAAAAAATATAGCCAATATAGAAGGAAGCTGATATAAGCCTCTAGAACCCAGCCAGGGGCCTCGAGGCACCAAATACAATTGAAGCTATAACATTTGAACGGAAAGTCCTAGGAACCTGAAATTTTTGTATAATCATAGTGTGGTACTAAAAAAAATATTGCAAATACTGTATACAAAAAAGTAATATAGGCCCCAGCAGAGCCCCACAGGCCCCAAACACAAGCAAAGCTACAATTTTTAAACGAAACGGTCTAGAAATCTGAAATTTTGTTTACTTAAAGAAAAGTACTTAAAAATTTAGCTAATATACACTTAAAACTGGTACAAGGTTCTTGGGTCTCGACAAGCGCCCTGAGCCCCCAGTCACAAATCAAGCTATAACTTTTGAACCGGAAGTCCAGAAATCTGAATTCTTGCATATTTATGGTGTGTTACTTAAAATTTTAGCTCTTATACACTAAAACTTATATAGTTCTCTGGGGCCCTGGCAGGGCCCCTAAACACAAAGAGAGCTATAATGTTTGAACGAAAGGGCTTAGAAATCTGAAAATTTGTATACTCATAGTAGTTTACTATAAAATTTAGCTAATATCCACGAAAAACTGGTATAAGGCTCTTACGTCTCCACAGGGGCCCTGAAGCCCAAATCACAAATAAGCTCAAACATTTGAATAATAAAAAGGCCTAAGAATTGAAGTTTTATATTTTTACAGTGCGTTACTTAAAATTATAGACAATATACAAGGAGACAATACACCTGTATAGGTCTCGGGGCCCCTGGCGGCCTCAAATACAATTGAAGCTATAAAATTTGAAAGGAAAGGCCTATGATCCTGAAATTTTGTTTAATCATAGTGTGGTATTTAAAAATTTAGCTAATCATAGTACTATATAAGTCTCTTGGCCGGGGCCTTGCGGCCTCAATCTCAAATCAAGCTATAAATTTAAAACCAGAAGTCCAGAAACCTGAAAAGTTTTATATTTATAATGTGTTGCTTAAAATTTTAGCTATTACACATTAAAATTGATATAGTCCTCTGAGGCTTCGGCAGGGGCCGCGAGGCTCCAAATACAAATCAAGCTATAACTTTTTTACGAAAAGGCCTAAGAACCTGAAATTTTGTAGGCCCCTCCATATATTATAGTCGATGGATAACGATGCTTTAACTAATTTTTATTTTTCTGTTCGACTATTGTTCACAAAATTAATCATTTTCTTATCATAATTAACTCGTTACATCTATGCTATGTCAGAAAATAAAAGCGAAAATCGATCAGGGAGGGATCGAGACGAGCTGAAGAGAGAAAATAAAAATAAAATTAAAGAAAGTGCAAGGCAGAACCGCTTTGCAGGAAAGGCACTCCTCATGAAGTAAGACAGGACGGGAGAGTCCAAGTGAAGAAGAGAGAAGAAAAGAGGGAAGGAAGAAAAAAATGAAGGAGAAAGGATTGAGACACGAAAGAGAACGGTAACGAGAGAATTGAGTGTGCGAAGAGAAAAAGACCGCGTATGGAGAAAGGAGAAAGACGAATGGAATAAAAGAAGAAGGAGGCCATTCCAGCGGAACGTAAAAGAAAGATTGGAGAAGGAGACGAGTGCACCGGGAGAAACCCACGAATGGCGGAGAAGATATGCGTCCCGACAATGGTGCAGGAAAAGAAAGCCAGAGACTGAGATAGCCCGTCAAATGGTGAATGAGAAGAACGGAGAAGTGCCATGGGAAGCGAGCAAGATTAACACGAAAGACGAGGAATACTCCGGGGAAATTAACGGCGAATGAGACCGGGTAGAAGAAGTAGCCAGCGACATAGAAGCGACAGCTACGCAGTTCCAGAAGGACGAGGACCAGGAAGAGCGAGCGGCAGCGCGTGAGCTGGTACCATGCTTTGCGTTATGCGCTGCTTGCGAGCGAGGTAATAACAAGAGTCCGAATTGTAAGTGTGCTTTCTGTGTGCCACGATATTAGTGTTTTAACTATACCTTACCATAATGTTACTTTAAATCCTTCGGAGCAAGGAGATATGCTGTATGAGCAAAGTGTATGCTTGTGTAGATGTGTGTGATATTGTCTTAGATAACCTAGCATTAATACTGATTTGTTTCTTATTGCATGTCAACGTCAGCAGCAGATCTGCGGAAGATTTCATTGGTACCGCCCGAAGGCGATCTTTCAACCGTCAGAGTTCAATTTGCAACTCCTCATTACTAGGACCTGAGTCCGAAGTACATCACGAACACGACAAATTGTAAGCAATCTTTTGATCACTCACTCATGATAAAAGTTTCATGACCGAGATCGATTTTGTCCGTCAATTCGTGAATCACTACGAGCTACGAAAGTCTTTCTAATTTAATATATCTCTATCCCATTTAGGATGGAGCCCCCACTCTCCTCATGGTGGGCATAGGACTTTAGTTGAATTAGTCCGAGGAATACATTGTCGAAGAGACAGCGATCTCAAGTTTGCGACGCTAGTTGTTGTTAATTAATCTGGAAGAATAATTATTGTGATCTAATCATTTATTTGTGAACTTTATTTAACTATTCCTTAATGAATTTTATTTAATTATTCCTTTTAAACGCTACCAGCGTAAATTAATTCATTTGTACCTCAATTACTTTCGAAAATTAAAATTTATTCTTTGCTACTCGTCCTCCCTTCTACTCTGCTGTCACATTGTCAGATCCAGAAAAGTCACGTGACATGCTATAATAGTTTTCACTGGTTTTCTTTTTTTTCAGATCAAGTACGCAATTAAATTTTTTCATTCCTCAGAGCTACTCTTGAAGACCGGGGCATTCTCTCGCAAATATTTCTGAAACCAATATCACCAAATTATCATAAAAAATAACAAAAATAAAGTTTTCACAGTTCTAGCAACGCCAAAATTCTGGCACTTTGCAGCTTTCCAATTCTGGCCGTTACAGTTACACCATTTGCTCAAAGTGTTCACCGTTCACCTCTTGGCAATACGCTAGTCAGTGCTCAAACCGCACTGCAGGCATTGATTAGGATTGCCTGAGCAATATTTGCCATCACCTGCCTAATTCTTTCCTTCAGTTTATTAATGCTTGCAGGGCGTGTCTCGAAGACCCTGTGCTTAACATAGCCCCATAAGAAAAAGTCAAGCGGGGAAAGATCCGGGAATCGAGGCGGCCACTCAATGCTCCTCCCCCTTCTGCCAATCCAGCGGTCAGGGAATACTTCGTCCAGATACTGGCGTACGGAGACGGCGTAATGGGGAGGAGCCCTATCCTGTTGGAACCAGATGTCGTTTTCGCCTGCTGCCTCGGCAAAAGCTGGACCAACCTCGTCTTCTAACAGTTGAAGGTATTTGGGGCCATCCAGTGTTCCGTCAATGAAAAAGGGGCCTATGAGATTAGTGCCCTTAATGTCTGCCCAGACGTTTACTTTCTGAGGACGCTGGGTATGGCCTTCATCCATCCAATGTGGATTGCAGTCGGACCATTACGGGAAGTTGTGTTGATTTACCTCCCCACGTAAAGTGAACGTGCATTCGGGTGAAGCAAATACGACGGGATAGCGCAGCATCTACATGGCATCTGTTCATCATCTCGTAAAAATGCACTCGACGATCCTCGTCACCGTGTGTCATTTCTTGACGAAATTGCATCTTGAACGGGTGGAACTTCAAACCATGCAAGATGCGCCTCACCGAAGAGTGGCTGATTCGAAGGGCGTGTGCAAAGGCACGCGCCGATTGTATGCCAGAAGTACCAATTATTGCTACAACGGCCGCCGTTTGTTGCGGACCTGTCCCTGTACGTGGTCGACCTTGCCGTTGTCTGTCCGCAACACTTCCTGTCTCTCGAAATCGTTTCATCAGAGTCGAAAGAGTACTTGTTGAAGGCTTCGGGCGGTCAGGATGACGGGCATGGAATTCGTCGGCGGCATTGCGCAACGACCTCTCGCGCAAAGGAGAACCATTCTGCTCCTTCTTGCATACTGTATTTCGTTTATTTGTTTTCACGCAACAAACGCTTTTTAAACTGTTACTGTACCGGTATAAGCTTAATACCGTATACCGTAGGTTTTATAAATACAACTTCTATTTTTTTTACTTTAACCTTTTATTTCACTCTCATATTCGCGTATTTGCACTTATGTAAAATAAATAGCGGGATTCGTAAGGACTGGGAGCATCCATTAATTGAAAAAAAAGAGGTTGAGAGACAGTGGCTCCTGTCTACCAGACCTTCAGCATACCTGCACAACAGTACGATATGCAGGGAAAGTCAGATCCTGCGTTCGGGAACTTTGAAACACGGTATATATATATATATATATATACAAATTAACCTGCGTTCGGGTTTAAATTTGATCGAATTCCAACGAGTAGTTTCCGAGTTACGCAGTCTAATCAAATTTTAACCGTATATACAATTCTATGTACCCTATTACTCCCCCAAACTTCATTAGCTATGTGTTATACAACCTGAGTTATAAACTTGTTGACCTTAGTGGCGGCATTTTTATTTGTGTTCATATCTCGGTTATCGTTCAAATTCAGAGCTTTAAAAATCGTTATTAAATCGTTACCAGAGAGCTTTAAAAATCCCATGGATTCAACACGCTACAAATAGAGAGGTTTTGACACGCATGAGAACAGAACGAAGAGGAAAATGTCATTCGCTGGACATATATTAAGAGGGTCAGCAGGAAACAACATTTTGACCGTTCTGGAAAATACAGGGAAAACGAGGAATGGGAAGATGACGACGAGGATATATCAGCGACCTATTAGAATGGACCAATTGTCCAAACTACCATGAGCTTAAAAGAATGGCAGGAGACCGAAAACTGTGGAAATATTGTAATGCCCACCCTCACTAGAGGACGACATAATCGAAGAATTGTTACCATGGATCTCTAACAATCCCGTGAAGAAAATGATATACTGTATGTTAGAAATATTCATAATCAACATCATTTACAGATAGCGATACGAAGGTCTCTAAGGAACAAGATACTAGAAATGCGGCGACTCGATACTATACAATCAAGTAAGCTTGGAATTGACAAGACGTTGCGCAAGATTTTAGAACGTTATCAGTGGAAAATAATCACTAAAGACGTACGAGATTATGTTTCAACCTGTCATATCTGTGAAAAGAATAGTAATTTTCCTTCCAAAGCACAAAAAACACCATACAAAAGACATAAGAATTGCGATTGATCATATTGGAATTTTACGAAACCACTCGAAAAAAGGTATATAATGGATTCTAGTAATAATTTACTATTGCATGAAATAAATGATAACAGAAGCTGTGAATAATAGAAGACAACACTGAACGTTTTGAAGAAAAATATATTTAAAAAAATATGGATACTCAACAGGAAGAAACTATTTCAGATCAAGGAACAGGTTTCACTTCAAAAGAATATAGCATTATATGAAGAACAATAAATTAAAGTTATCCATACATGCTCTTATCACACTGAAGGAAATGGATCAGTCGAGCGAGGAAATCAAACCTTGGAAACAATATTTGCAAAATATTGAAAAAACATCTAAGGACGTCATGTCATGCTTATATTTATAGAGATACGCAGTGGAATAATTTGAACAGAGGAGAAGGTATGAAATTATCAAAAGTTGTTATTTCATCCACAATTCGAGAATGTTTAAATACATCATTAATTATGTCAAATTAATAAAGTATGCATTTGACATAAACGTTCAGAGTCGATTTTCAAAATAAAGAATTATTACATCAAATCTTGAATGCATCAGTTCATTATTGAATCTGTAGAGGGGATCACTTTGACTTATCTTGCTCATTTCACCTGTACATAACGAATAGAATAGTAAGTGTGATTACTTGCGTAGTTTTCTGGCGCATCCGCAAGATGTCACTGCGTGCGTTTTCGACCAGCGATTCGCAGGGTTTTAGTATTCGCTTACAAAGAAAAGGATGAAACGTTAACAGTAGTTTTAAAAATTAATTTTCAAACACGAGTTCTTTTTTTATTCTTACTGTTTATTTACTGTTTCTTAAAGGTAAACTCCAGGGAAAAAATTCGAAAAGTTTATTTCTTTTTGCATCCAGGGTAATATATCATTAAAAAATTTTAGATTTATCCTAATATTTTATTAAGAAAAACGCCTCGATAGATTGAACAATTCCAAAATTGGCCCTCTCGTCCCCTCAGGAGAATTAGAAGAACAAGAAGTCATTTCTAGCTTAGTTTCGATTCTACATAACGAAAGAGTTTGCTTGCCTTTTATTATCAGAATGCCTTTAACTTGTTCTCTCTGTGGATGTGTAAATAAGAAATCCGATAGAAACTTCACGTTTCATATATTTATACAATCGGAATCGATTAAGAAGCAGCGGATTACCTTTAGCCAGCGAAGACTTTGTATCCAAATGCGAACAGCATCGTGTGATCAGTTCATTTCGAAGCGTCTTGCATTTTCTATAATCCTGTAATTTTAAATTCATTGAAAATTAAAACGAAATTCATTGAAATTCGAATCTGTTCCAACTCTAAAAGGGCCTAATTCTGGTGATCTGTACAACGACCGCGATAGTCAGACATTTGGTAACCGCCGAAGGAATGAAGTAGGCCTATCTGCTGTCATAAGGTACGAGCACGAGTAAATATGAGTAAATTTTTTAAAATACGAGTAAAAATACTGTTTTAAACGTAACAAACGATATGCAAATTACACTATTAACACATTATAACAGGCTCATCACGTATAAATAGTGAAACAATAAAATATACGACAGAAACTGAACACGAAACTTGAAATTCCCATTTGCAGCCAGCAAAAAAACGCCACGAAGTTGGTCGAAATCGACAGCAGCGCTCTTATTTCGCACATCCGCCGCTCGCCTGATTTTTAGCATTGCTTAATACGAGAGTAGTCACACTTATTTATTCTATTCGCTATGACCTGTATGTGCAATGTTCCTAAGGTCGGTTAGATTACTTACATTAATCTGTATGGGCACTAAACTTGACGAGGTCGCCTAGCTGTGTCAGGGTCACCAGCAAGTAAAAAGATCAATAAAAGAAACTGATGATTAATAAACCATGCTCATCATGTTGATTAGCCTATCCGTAGCACTCACATTTCATATGTAGCACTGGTTTGTGATAAGACACTTCACTTTCCTTAACTTTCTTTTTTTTTTTAATCATGTAGTGGGCCAATAATATCCTAACAATGGCACAAGTCATTGACGATAACATTGCGGATGATTATAAAACGCTCACAGATGCATATAGGTTGACTAGTCGTTGGGGTCACTATGAACCCGCGACTATTCATTAAGTATGCTTACATCCCCCAAGGCCATAAGCATTTAATTATCTGCCCCGGTGAAATGTCCCTGAAAGTGGCTACGTTTATGTACGATTGAGCATAGTTCACAATTGTGGGATACAATTGAGCATAGTTCACATTTAGCAACCCAGACGATTAGACCGAAGGGCGAGGGAGTGGACTTTAGACATGGAGTACGAAGTTAGAAATGTTTAGCACACTAACCTTTGCTTTAGCCGAGATACTGTTAGTTCCATTCACTACCATAGTAAAACATTTCAAGCGCTTATTATCGTCGTATCTTATCTTGACGAATCCTCGTGGCGGATCGCGTTTAGCTTCTGCCATGGTTTGTTAACAAACGATGCTTCTGCTCTCGAATGAACTCGTGTTCTGTCGTTAACCCGCGACGCCTTCTTTCTTGCTTTAAGCCCCGTACTTGCGGGCCGGATTCTCAACACGTCGCTTTGCTCGAGTCTAGATAATCTTTCATTATCGTCCCTCATTTTTAGCTCAGGTTCGGCATTATCTCCCTGCTCGTTTCTTTTACCGCCGTTCCTCCTTCTTAGCTCCGAGCTCGCACGTCCTCTCTCCCGCCATTTTGCTTCCCTCATTTCCTCTTCCTTTTTCCAAGCTTCCGCCTCCGGTATAGGGAGTGCAAGTGACTACGTCACAGCTGACGTCATTTGCGCGATGAACGGGCCGAGAGCCTAGGAAATGGGATCGCTGGTTCCAAACATTGGAACCACGCAATATACGTACTAGTAACGTTGAAACGGGCGGCCAGTAAAAATGACATCTCTTAAATTATTATGTTAATTTGTGTAATTGATACTATTATTGAGACATTTAATCCCATTATATAATTTATACATTAATATTAGAACGCTTTTTAATCACTTTTAATCACTTAGCAAAAGAATGCCATCGTTCGCGGATCTTTCTTTCTTTGGGAAAACGATAGATGCCTAAATCGCTGTTTTGGCTCCTTCTTGAGCAGTCAGGAACTAAACAATTTCACATCTTAAATGTGTTATAAACACTGGGCTTATACAAAGCGATTTTATTGGAACCATCCCTACGTTGGAACCATGTTAAATCCCGAAGCGAGAAGACTTGTTTGGAACCAAATCGAGTCACGTGACTGAAGAATTCCAAGGACTGACGTCACACTTGCACTCCCTATAGAAGAGGTAAAAGGCGCATTCGGCGGCACTCAGATCACGTGATATCTGACTGCTTTTCTGAGCGTCTGAGTGACTGTTGCCGAACGCGCTTTTATCTCAGAAAGAAATGGCTTTACCGACTTTACAAATATTGAGAAGAAACGGCGGTTTTACTAATATTAGTGTACATGAAATAAAAATCTGCATCAAATGAACAACTCGGCATGATTAATATTCGATCGCGAGAAGAGTATACCATAAGGCCAGGGAGGAAAGGGTACACTGGGCATCGCCATGATTTGGCTCTCGTAGCTTTTTTGATAGCTTCGCATCGCAGTGAGCGCCGCCATGTTCTATTTGAGCACTCAGAAAAAGAAAAGCTTGCTGAGCGTCTGAGCTCAGAATCTGACAGATTCGTTGCGTGCCGAACGCGTTTTCTTCTCAGGCGGAAGTACCAAAGTGCTCGCCGAACGCTGCTCTCTCGCCGAATGCGCCTAATGGCTAAGGTCAAAAACCCTCACCGGTGAGAGAATGAAGACGTAATTTCTCACTGGGCTAACCGTCTTTTTCTCGGTGAGGAGGGTGAGACTAACCGGTTATGCTGGGTGCCCACTTAGCGCGACGATAGCGCGATTCTATCGCTTTGTGAAGCACAGAGTGACGTCACGAGGGCGATTCTGTGGCGCATCTAAGGCGATTGAAAAGCTCTGCATGCCAGAGCTTTTCGATCGCGCGACTCCATCGCACCCAATCAGAAAACAGTTTCGAATCACGTGGCACAGCACCTATTTCGAGATGGTCGGATATCGCTACGGAAAATTTGAAGATATCAAGTAATATGCAATTCTGTATGCACGAAATATCCAATTCTGATTTTGGAAGCACGAAATCTTGAAGTGGGAAACGAAATGATCGCGCAGATAGCGCATGCGCATTCAGTCACGCGGCCGTCGCGCCATGTGGGCACCGAGAAGCGGATTGATCGCCTGGCGTTTGTTGCGCATGCGCATATGACTCAAAGCGATAGAATCGCGCTATCGTCGCGCTATCATCGCGCTAAGTGGGCACCCAGCATTAGGCATAGCAGCACTAACTGGCGTTTCTGACCGCGTTAAAATGACGTCACAGTTTTCTCACCGGGATTTCTGACCGACCAAACGCTAACTCTCACCAGTGAGGGTTTTTGACCTCAGCCTCTGCCAGAGTAAAGAAAGCGTTATTTCTTTACTCTGGGGCATAGTATTATAGCAACGCCACCTAGAGAACATTGTTCTCTAGGTGGCGTTGATTATAGTGGCATTTCTTTGCTCACTTCCCCTCTAATACTATGCTCTGGGGCATTGCCCTATATTCGCCATACACTAGAGCGTAACGATAAAATATGCTCGTTATAGAGGGCGTTGTGTTCGCCTGTGATATCAATACAACAGCGGAAGCACGTGGATTTATATGAAAAATTCTTTAAATATATTACTTTTATGCTTTAATGTCCGCTAATAATTAAAAAATAGTATAAATATTAAGGATAAAATCATAGACTATTAAAATTCATAGACGTGGATAAAAATAAATACGATACATTTTTCTTTAAAAATTTTTTTCGATAGATTTTTTTAATAAAATAATAAATAGTTAAACAAAAGTAAATATCGTAAATTCTTGATAATATGAAAGTTATTAATTACAGCTTTTTGCATTTGCTTTAACGCAATTTTCAAAATAATTAACCGCAGCTTTCAAAATTTTTAACACAGTTTTCATGGAATTAACGCAAGTTTCATCGGAATTACTATAATTTTTAGAAAATTTAACACTTTTTTTTTGGGTAAAATTAATTTAATTTTTACTGCTTTTTAAAATATTTTAGCATCGTTTAAATGAGTTAACAGCATAAACACAATTGGTTTATAACTTTATAGAGTTCACAATGTATTAGTAAAAGTTTACTTAATTTACAATGTTTATACAAGTTACTGTAAAAAAATAAAAAAATAAACAAATGCTGCTAAAAATGTAAGTTAAATACGTAAGTAGACTTTTTAATGAATTTATAATTTTTTTTATTATTATTATTTGCACAGTAATAATTCAAGACTTTGATGATTGGCGAGAATATGCATATAGTGTATAACTAAAATTCTTAATTACAATTTACTGTAAAAAATACTTATTTACAGTACCTTACATTTTTAACAGCATTTGTTTATTTTTTTTTAATATTTTACAGTAAATTGTAATTTTTATATACAAACAGTAGTGTGTGATAGTACTATACACATTTTATTATTTATTTTATTTTTCAATTAATCATTTATTGTATTAGCTTTTTATTTTGATTTATTTATTTTATCTTTTAATTAATAACATTTATTGTATTCCAGGTTTTTTGTGTCTCGTCCTTCTCTCCTATATCCGTCTCTGATAATATGAAAGGAATAATGCCTCTTAATTTATATTTCAAGCTCACTAGCTTAATTTTTAAAGATGACTTCAATTTAGGCTTTTCCGAAAACATTTTTTTTCTTATAATTATACAAGAAAATCTATCGTATTCGTTTTTATCCATGTAAAATAAAATGACCAAAATAATTATAAAGGAAATCTAAAAGATATATACAATATATTTAATAGTCTATGATTCGATCCTTAATATTTATTCTACTTTTTAATTATTAGCGGACATTAAAGCATAAAAGTGCCAATATTTAAAGAATTTTCATATAATTCAACGCGCTTTCGCTGTTGTGTTGATATCAGAGGCGAACACAACGCCCTCTGTAGAAGCTGGCAATGCTCACACTCTCTCTTCTAGCCACTATACCTCTGGGTGCGTCCGTGAGTAATAAATATTTCCGGGACAAGGAGGGCTTTTGTCGCGCATTTGCCTTTTTTGATTAGGCGCATTCGGCGGCACTCAGATCTGAGAGAACAGCGTTCGGCGAGCACTTTGTTACTTCCGCCTGTGAAGAAAACGTGTTCGGCACGCATCGAATCTGTCAGATTCTGAGCTCAGACGCTCAGCAAGCTTTTCTTTTTCTGGGTGCTCAGATTGAATATGGCGGCGGCGGCCTCTGCGATGCGAAGCTATCAAAAAAGCACGACATCATGGCGAAGCCCAGTGTAACCCCCTCTTCTCGCGATCGAATATTAATCATGCCGAGTTGTTCATTTGATACAAATTTTTATTTCATGTACGCTAATATTAGTAAACCGCCGTTTCTTCTCAATATTTGTAAAGTCGGTAAAGCCATTTCTTTCTGAGATAAAAGAGCGTTCGGCAACAGTCACTCAGACGCTCAGAAAAGCGGTCAGATACCAAGTGACAGTTCTCTCAGATCTAAGCCAGATCTGAGTGCCGCCGAATGCGCCGTAAATATATTCGGTATATATATATTTAAGTGACAAGTCAACATTCGCATCATAGAGGTAAATATATACCAGAGGAGGAAACTCAATGCTGAATCAAGGGACTTGGGATCAAGTGCTCGCCAGGGCGGCGCTTCAATTCTCAACAAGAATAGCAGACTCTTGTGCATGAAAAGCTTTTGCACTCTGATTACGTGACTGTATGGTGCGGGTTCTTCATATTTCATTCTTGGCCCTTTTTTCTTTGAAGAGAACACTCCTCAAAGCACTAAAAGATGTTCAATCACTGGTGCTCGTTACTGCGATCTTCTGCAGCAGAAAGTCATTCCTGCTTTACAAGAAAGACAATGTTTAGACACTATTGTCTTTATGCAAGATGGGGCAACACCCCACATTGCACGACAAGTGAAGGAACTGCTTCATGCTCATTTTGGAGATGATCGGGTGATTTCGAAAACTTTTCCAACTGCATGGCCTCCTCGTTCACCGGACTTAAACCCTTTTTACTTCCGGTTGTGGGGATATTTGAAAGAAAATGTCTATGGAGGAAGAATACGGACTGTCCCTGAATTGAAAGCAAGCATAACACGCCATATCACTGCGATTCCCCAGGAAACCCTTCGCTCTACTGTGGAACATGCAATAATGCGCTTTGAACATGCCTTTGGCACAAATGGAATGCACATTGAACAAATGCTCTGATTTTATAAATTCCTCTACTTCGAACTTGTTTTTGTTATTATTCATGCGCCATATTTTGACGCAGCAGTCAAAATGTGAACTAATTTTTTTATTGCAAAATTCTCATCCCCATGATCTGTATAACATATATCTCAAGTTTCGTCAAAATCTGATTACCAGAACGGCCGCTAGAAGGGTCTAAATGGTGTCACTTTAATTATAAACATCTTGTATATCCAATACCTCCTAAAGTTAAGGCCTGAGTGCGAAAACGTCATACATTGTTACATCATCATCCGAAGATACGTTTAATCGCATTATTACCAATAATTATTATAATAAACCCTGAAATGCGATTATCTTTAGGAGGCGTTGGTATATCTCATGACCAACAACCAACAATCACAACGCATCCAACAATCACAACCAACAATCACAACGCATCCAACAATCACAACCAACAAACAATAAAACATTGAATTATTTTAACTATTATTTCATTCAAAAAAAATTCTACCTGAGGATTTGGAAAAATACCTCGAAAACATATAAACATCTAGAATGCCACGTAAAAAATCAAACATTGGAAGATTAACCAGAGGTGGGCGGCAACTGTCAGTCAAAGAGCTGCTGAAACATTTGAAGAGCGAGAGGCACGCCTGTAAACTAACCGGATTAGAGCCTCTACTTTAAGAGCTACTGAAACATTTGAAGAACGAGAGGCACGCCTGGAAAATAACCGGATCAGAGCGTCTACTTCAATAGCTATTGAAACACCCGAAAAGCGAGACATACGACGAGAAACTGAACGCTCACGACAGACTCGATCAAGACGTAGAATAGATCTCAAGAAAGCGGCATTTCAATACGATAAAGACTGCGATTACAGAATATATCGCGATGTTGTAATTGGTTCACTGACTACATTGTGCATACATTGTCGCACTCTGAAATTTCAGAAAGAAACGCCTGGCATGTGTTGCTCCAATGGCAAAGTCAATTTGTCACCACTGGCTGAGCCATCTGAACCACTTCGCATGGGTGGAACCACTCGGGAGTCTAAACACTTTCTACAGCATATTCGTAAATACAATTCATGCTTTCAAATGACATCATTTGGAGCGACGAATATTGTGAGATATGATTATTTCATGCCCACATTTAAAATGCAAGGACAAGTGTATCATCAGATTGGTTCACTTCTTCCAGTACCCGAACAAGAACCGCAATTTTTGCAAATTTATTTCATGGACAATGTGGAAAAAGAGATTGAACGACGATGCACATTAAGTATAGTAACAGATCAGGAAATTATTGCTGAATTACGAACATTATTCCACGTGTTTCCGAAACACACAGATCGTTTGGTATACTTCAGTATCCAATACTGTTTCCGAGAGGAGAAGATGGATATCATCTGCAATTGTATCAAACTAATCCCGCCACAGGAGGTGCGACAACGAAAAAAGTTAGTTGTATGTTTTTTGGGATTCGAGCCCAACAATCCAACCATATCCTGCATTGTCGTCGACTTCTTCAACAATTCATCGTTGACATGTACGCTAAAGTAGAAAGCGAACGACTCACTTGCATTCGTTACAATCAATCGAAAATTCGAGCCGAAGAGTATATTCATTTGCGAGATTTAATCGCGAATGATAAAAAAGTTGTTGACATTGGATAAATGGTTATACTTCCGGCTTCGTATACTGGAAGTCCAAGACACATGCAAGAATATGCTCAGATGCTCTGACATATGTTCGCAAATATGGACGTCCAGATCTTTTCATCACCTTCACGTGTAATCCATTTTGGGATGAAATCAAATATTTACTTCTGCCTGGCCAGCAACCATCCCACCGACATGACCTCATAGCGAGAGTATTCAAACAAAAATTGATACGATTCATGGATCTCATCACTAAGAACCATATCGCTCCTGGATGTATTCTATTGAATGGCAGAAAAGAGGTTTACCACATGCTCGTATCTTAATTTGGTTGGTTGAAAAAATAACTCCAACTCAGATTGACGATATCATTAGTGCTAAACTACCCGACCCAGAAGAAGATCCTGAATTATTTGAAATTGTTAAAAAAATATGATTCACTGGCCATGTAGCCTACACAACCCACATTCGCCATGCATGAAAGACGGAAAATGCACCAAAAATTATCCACGTCAGCTGGTCAAAGAAATACAAACTGGAAGCGATGGTTATCCGCTGTACAGACGACGAAAACCAGATGATGGAGGACACACAACAACTATCAAAATCAAAAAACGTTGATATCGAAATTGATAACCAATGGATAGTTCCCTACTCTCCTATACTTTCGAAATCATTCAATGCGCATGGCAGTTTTCGGACTTGCGAATCCCAATGAACCCGTTAATGAAGTAGAACAATTTCAAATGGGACGTTATATTAGCAGTAATGAAGCTGTATGGCGAAATTTGTTTGATTGGTTGGTTTATTAGAAATTTTGCCGTCGACTACTAAGGTCATCTTGCGCCTTTTACACAAGTTATGTCTGTACGCAGCCCAAGATAAACACAAACATCCATGCCCACGGCGGGATTCGAACCCACGACCAGGCGGATAGGCGGATATGATAACTAGAAAGCCCTAGCCCTTTTGGCCACCTGGCCGGCGACGAATTTTGGTTTCGACATTCATGAACGCTTTCCTGCTTTTATGCATTCAACTGTTCACTTGAAAAACGGCCAACGTGTCTACTTCACGGAACAGAAGGCACTTCAGAGAGCTGCAGATCCACCAAACACAACGTTGACCGCTTTTTTCCAATTGTGTTCAACTGACGAATTCGCAAAAACATTGCTATATCACGAAGTCCCGCAATATTACAGTTGGAATCAATCAACGAAGAAATTTTGTAGAAGAAAACGAGGCGCTAGACATTCTTTGATAGCTGGAATATATTCTACTGCCACATTGGGACGAGTCTATACTGTTCATCCAAATAATGCTGAAAGCTACTATTTACGAATGCTGCTTCACGTGATCAAAGAACCAACATCGTTTCAAACTATCAAAACCATCGATAGTCAAGAATGTCGGACATACAGAGAAGCATGCTTTAAACTTGGTTTGCTTGAAAATGATAAAAAATTGGGACAGCGCATTGACTGAAGCATCTGAAACACGTCATGCTCACCAAATACGAACTTTGTTCGCCATACTGTTGACAACCTGTGCGCCTTCTGATCCGCGATATTTATGGGGAAAACACAAGAGTATGAGCAAAGATATACTTTTTCGAGCACGCAGAAACAACCCCAGCCTGTATGTAGAGTATTCTGAAGACATTTTTAATGAAGCACCCATATCACTTGAAGATATGTTTGTCGATTAACCAAAAAACTCCATCAGCTGGGGCTTTTTTCACCGGAACGTAACAGAAATGATGTTGTCGATATAGACGTGTTGCGAGAAAAACAATACGACGTCGATGCGCTACAAATTTATGTTAAGGCTCAGAAAAGGCTCTTAACAACTAATCAACGACTCGCGTACGTCTCAGTTATGGAGCATGTACGGGCCGGAAATGGTGGACTTCTTTTTCTTGATGCACCAGGACGTACCGGAAAAACATTTCTAGTCAATTTGATACTAGCAGAAATTCGAATGAAACGTGAGATCGCTCTGGCTTTGGCATCATCGGGGATTGCAGCAACCCTACTCGATGGAGGACGCACGGCGCATTCGGCTCCCAAGCTGCCATTGAATTTAAATCTAGCTGCACATCCCCTTTGCAACATTGGAAAAACATCTGGAATGGCAACTGTATTAAAAACATGCCAACTAATTATTTGTGATGACCCATAAGAAAGGACTTGAGGCACTTGATCGTAGTCTGCGAGATTTTCGAAACGATCGACGTCCAATGGGCGGAGCTGTGATACTGCTTGCCGGTGATTTCCGTCAAACTTTACCCGTCATTCCAAGATCAACACCAGCAGACGAGCTGACCGCTTGTCTGAAGAATTCGGCTCTCTGGAGACACGTGAAGAAAATTACACTGTCGACCAATATGAATGTGCATTTAGTTGCAGATGATTCTGCACAAACAGTTGCCAACCAATTGTTGGATATGGGCGACGGCAAACTTCTGGTTCATCCTGCACCAGGAGATATCGTTCCCACCCAACTTCTGTCAACTTCAGTCATCAATAGAAGATCTTGAAGAGAAGGTTTTCTCGAACATCACCAACAACTTCAAGAATCACGATTGGCTTTGCGAACGGGCTATCTTAGCTTTAAAGAATAATGACGACAATCGAATAAATAATAGAATTCAATTGAAAATTCCTGGTGCAGTTACGGTATACAAACCCACTGGCTCGGTTATAGAAGAGGATCAAGCTGGTAATTATCCAGTCGAATTTTTAAATTCATTGGAGCCACCTGGAATCCCACCGCATAAACTGACGTTGAAAATTGGCTTACCAATAATTCTCATTCGGAAACTGAACACCCCAAAGTTATGCAATGGAACCAGGCTTTCAGTGAAAAAACTAATGCAGAATGTGATTAAAGCAACAATAAATAACGGGAAATGTAAAGGAGAAGATGTGCTGATTCCGCGCGTTCCAATGATTCCCAGTGATTTGCACTTCACATTCAAACGACTACAATTTCCTGTGCGTCTTGCTTTCGCGATGACAATCAACAATGCTCAAGGGCAGTCGCTGCGCGTTGCCGGATTAAATTTAGCAAATCCATGTTTTTCGCATGGTCAACTATATGTTGCTTGCTCCAGAGTAGGAACTCCAAAAAATCTGTACATCTATACACCAAATCAGAAAACCAAAAATATTGTTTATCCACTTGCGTTACGGTAGATGTTAGTATTACTTTACATTATTTTCAATTATTTCGATTATATATGCGAACAGAATAGCCAAAAATGTATATTGTTATTAAAAAAGATTTATATATTCCATCATCAATTTATAGCAAGAAAAAGAATGAAATCTTATCCGTATGACGTACCTTTCATTTTTCAAAATTTCTCTACAACGCTTTATAGATTCAAGGTTACATACAAACTAAATATTTGGAATATATATATAGATAAAATAACGCACCTGCATTGTTCAATTAATATACTCCAACATCGTTTGACCGAATACCATGAAAGGAGGTTTTTTCGTGAAGAAGGTTTTTATGCTATCCATTTTAACTCCCCACTAGATGGCGCTGCAGCACATATACTATAAAGAGTCCGAGCAACGCCGGGTATATCAGCTAGTATAAATATAAAAATAAAGTAAATACAAACCAAGTCTAATACAATATTCAAAATTCAAAAGTTAATATAAAATATAAAATTCTAAAATCTAATATATAAAATTTAAAATTTAGCACCATATATAAGACTTTGTTAAATATAATATTTTTATTAAGTATTTAATTTAAGATACAATCCCATTGTCATGAAAAGCAATTGATGGGGAAGAAAATGCTTCACTGCAAGGTATTATATAACAGACGCCAACATTTAAATCAATTATAAAAAATTAATTATTTTAGTTATTATTTTATTTTTTATATACAATTAGACTCTTTTATCTTGTGCTAAAAAGAATCTCTTAATTTTCTGCGGTGTTTTTCCGGACATATAATTTTTTTCTAGTTACCCTGCCTATGTTTTCTTTAGTAATTTAGGTGGGTTTTACGCACCCGACGTCCGAGGGCGCCACCAGGCTTTCATTTTTTTTGTGTCGCCTCTATCCATTATTGCTCTTTGTCCACCGGTGAGAGTTTTTGACCTCTTGAATTTACTTTGTACATGGAAAAAGTGCGCAAGCATGGAAAAGGAGAAGACAAGCAATCACATCTTCCAATAACCCGGGAAGGAAACGAAGTTGACATCAAGACTATGCCTCGGTTTTCTATACTTTGTATGCCACTTCATTTCCATTAGGTTGTTTAGTATTCCAGCCACCAGGTCATTGTCATGGCTCTTCATCGTCGCAACCATGTTCATCAGGAGATCTTGGACACACTTACCAAGGTGAGTCATGTTCAGATCCGAGTGGATGTAATGATTTTTTACGATCCTTCTTCCATGCTGGGCAATGGTCCTCAGGGTAACATTCTGGAACGACTGGAATTCACTGGTATGGTTGCCCACGCAGGATTTACAAGACAATCGACAATCGAACCGTGAAGTGTAGATTTCTTTGGGTGGGACGAAAGCAGTGCTTTCACGAAGCTCACCCTACCAGAATAAATTCCACATGAAATACACTGAAACAGGCAAGAAGACTGACTAACCCAAAGAGGTCTTCCACAGGATTTACAAGAGAACGACCTTAGAATTTATAGGCAAAGGTAATTTACACAGACACCAGTAATAAAATAGTCTAAAACGAGCGCAACCAATTAGTGAATTTGTCCATTAATAGCACACAGACTCAAGGAAGGAAATACAAATTGAAAAACGACTCTTTTATCCGGAGTCCTTCATGCGCAACTAAATCTGAGCATTGAGATTGATAACTATAACTTTAAAATACTGTACTTTGTTTTCAATAGAATCATAGACGATACGATTAATTGTACTAGTAGTATCTTGAGATTTATGCACTGTGATCGCAGCGGATGGTACCAATGGAAATTGTGCACGTTTACATTTGATTCGTGTCATCTTGCCCATTACTTCATAGGGCAACTGTAACCATAAACGATAAAGGCATTGTTTCTGCTGATGTTGTAGATGTTGTTCACTCGTTTCTTCTGTTCGAATTCATCAAGTGCATAACCATAATCCACAACACTGACATCTTTCACATTTTGTATACGAGCTAATTCTTGTTGTAGTTCATGGTCATCAACATCATCCTTGGTGTTGTCTGTGTATTCTATGTGTCTGAGTACATCGATCGCAGCGTCTACGAATCCATCGTCCACATCGAAGTTCACTATCAAATTACGGTGAGCCGATAGTCAAGCAGATAGCATATAGCAAGCCTCCTGATTAGACAATGCTCATCTTGTGTAGTTTTATTCTTGCTGTAACAATTCACTTCTGCCGCCTAACCAGTAATTTTATCATCGGCATTGGGAATTATATTACTCACGATAACAATCTAACTGCATCAAACGACATATTCACATTCACCATTGTTTACTTTTAAATCTGCTCTTAAATCTACTCAAATACTTTGAGGAAGCAGTCTTTCACCATTGCCAACCATTGATCATTATAATTGAGAATGTTTCATTACTCTGGCGCATCACTCGTGGCAATTTTAGTAGGGTAGAGATTACTATAACGCATTGTGTCACGTGTCAAAGTGAACAGAACGAGATCGGTGAGGGTTAAAGGTAAATAAATAATTTATTTCGTGAAGCAAAATACACGCAGTGGAATTAAACAAAAAGAGTCATTGAAAACAAAAATGAACATAAGTCTGTCAAGGGCGTATTCGTCTCCTTTACCGCCGTAAAGCTTCAATACAGGCGATGCTGCCAACTGGGCTAGACGAAATCAGATGAGCCGATACGTTGCTAGGATTAAGTCGATCTATGCGGTTTGGATATGTAAGACCAAAGAGGTTGACGTGTGAAGAACGGCACAAAACCGTCGTTAAATACTGAAGGGGTGAAAAGCCGCTAGTAGCACAGGATGGAAGACACAACCACAAATATGGAGCTGACTCACAAATCGTAGCTCGGTCGCAAAACATCCAGAGAACGCACAACACGAACAAAGATCAATACACCTTCTTAAATGACAATAAATAACGTGTGGAAGTAGATTCGGCGAAGGGAGCACTCTCTCACCTTAGCCAAACTTTTAATAGCACACACTCAAACTTCACTGTAACGAGTGCGTTACGTAGATTTGAAGGCTTGCACTAATAACACACTTGGTTATAATGCACCCATAGATATCACTATCTCAAATACTTAGAATCCCATGGGGTTAAACCCGTACACACATAATACTTGAAGTACACAAACACCACTTCGAATCACTCAAATTGTGGACGAACGAGACGTCTTGTCTTGGACGTAACTCTCTAGTAGGTAACGCTCTTGGGCGAAGCAAACAGTCACGTGGTTTCAGAATCGAGATCACACAGGACGAAAATGCGGACAGGCGAATGGCTTTAAGCCTGTCGGATCCCTCTGCTCGAGAGACAAGTCCAGAGCAAACAAAGGGGCGTTCCTGTGCTCATTCCGTGCTGCTCACTACAGGATTGTCGTGAAAAAATAAAAAAAAGTCAAAGCAAGGAACTTATATCGCAAAAATATAAGCATTGGCGGAATGGGTCACAAGTTCGTCTACCGTGCTGAAAGTTAGGAATCAATACGTAAGACGAAGAAAGTCAAATAAATTACGGACGATAGTGAGGCTGTGTCGACTGCCGTGTCGACTGCCGTGTCGAGGTAGGAGGCTCAGGGAGAAGCTAGTGAATTGGCGGAGAATCCCCCCCTGTTCCTATCTCGCAATATTTCTCGAGAGAGAATGGGAAGACTCCGACCCAATCACTATTAGTACTATTGTCCGAAACGGCCTCTGGAAACGACGCCTCTAATAATGAACAAAGGTCTATTAGAACGTCGCAAAAGATTACGGACAGCCGTTTGAATATAGTGACACTTACCTGGCGAGGAAGTCGACTCGTCGGCTCGCCGTCGTCGTCGTTCATGCCGCTGATCTCCCGTTCTCTCTGCTTCGTTTCTGAAGCTATCGGGTTTCTCCCGCTGCACGTGGCTGCATCAGTCGGCTCGGACATATTCGCCTGAAGTATTTCCTCTAGTACGGGGCCAAGGAGTCGTTGGAGTTTGCTCCAGGTAGATTCGCCGCGGGCGAGTGTTTCTGCTGCCTGAGTGCTTGTCTAGACGCTCGTCTCGGCGCTCGTCGCCGGTTCGTGACGGGATCTTACACGACGTCTCTGTCGCGCCTTCGATGGCGGGAAAGCTTCTGCTCTGTCGTGCCGCGCTCAGCTGAATGCCCCGGCCTTTCGCTGTCATTTCTGGGTTTTCTTCCAACGTGAGTTTTTACTCCCGTCGTCGCCACGTCTACCTTTCTCCTTCCTCTCTCACTTCGTCTCTCCTGACGTCGGCTCTCGTCCACCAATCCCGATCTCGCTCATCGATTTCTCGGATTGTCTGCCAATCTCCGCTGTTTGAGATCTTCATCACGGAGGCTCGAGCGCGTCAGGATCCTCGAACGATGTTTTTTGACGCGTGACACATTGCCACCAATCACCTCTCGATTACCTTTGTAATTTTGTCTAGTGTTCACAGGCGAAAATTGTCTGCAGTCACTAGCTATAAAAATTATATGCATGCCGCCGAACAACGAATTGTACGCATAATGAATAATTTTATGAAACAAGCCTAAACGGATCACATTTATTTCATCGATTATAACATTTCACAGAAACGAATTGGCGATTATATTGATGTAGCACCACAGAATTCAATCCGCCGACCTTTTTTTCGGTGGTGTGATCCTAAATGCAGATTGCACAAAGGTATCATTCAACTTCACTCGTATTTAATCTTTCTATTGTTAATTTCATCGTAAATATTTCCTACTGCCAACGGGACCTGCCAAGTAAAATATATAGAATCACTATCGGATGTGAATAGTCTGACTATAAATCTCTGTTGTTACGTCTTCTATTCAATTTTGACATACTATGAAATCGGCTAAACAAAACTTATTTAATTCTGCATCATTCAGCATCATAACACGTGTTCACGTGTGAGTACTAACCAGCACTTGTTAAAATTTTGACTGCGTAACTCGGAAACTTCTCGTTGGAATTCGATCAAATTTTAACGGTATACACAGTTTTATGTACCCTGTGATTCCTCCAAATTTCATTAATCTAGGCTTTACAGAACCTGTTATTAACTTGTTGATCTTGGTGGCGGCATTTTTATTTCTGTTCATATCTCAGTTATCGTTCAAATTCGGACCCATGTTCATAGGACTTTTTGTGTTTACCTTGACCTCTATAATACCCCCTTAAATTGTTTTACACACGATTTGAATCACCCTGTATACACTACCCTATCAAAAGTCATGGGAAAACCCTGATTTGAATGAAAATGAGACATTCCTTTGCAATTTGACAGTTGGCGCTACATAACAGAGAGTATGCTATTATGAGATGATGCTTGCGTGAATGCTGTAAGAATGTCTCAAAGCAAAGAGCTTTCAGACTTCCAAAGAGGTACAATTGTTGGGTGCCATCTCGCAGGCAAAACTGTTAGAGAGACGTCAACCCTCCTAGACATCCCGAAATCGACCGTTCACAACGTCATCCGGGCATGGAAAGAGAAAGGCACCACAAGTGTTCCGCCTAGGACTGGAAGACCCAAGATCATGTCGGCCAGCGATCAAAAGGCTCTTCGTAATGTGGTCACTGCAAACCGTCACACATCGCATGATGGACTGACAAGATCGTTCATAGATTCGACGGGAACAACTGTGAGCACCCTGACTGGCAGAGCGGCAGCTCACAAACCTCACATCAGCACCAGCAACGCAGCGAGGAGATTGCAATGTTGCAAAGAGCGACGACGACATTGGACTCTGTATCAATGGCGAATGGTTGAATGGAGTGATGAGTCCCGCTACATCATCTGGCAATCGGATGGACGGGTTTGGGTATGGCGAACGTTATCTGCCAAGCTGTGCTGTGCCCACGGTGAAGTTCGGCGGACTGTCGGTGATGGGGGGGGGGGTTCTAGAAATTTAGGCGTCGACTACTAAGGTCATTTTGTGCCTTTTACACAAGTTATATCTGTACGCAGCCCGGCACAAACACAAACATCCATGCCCAAGGTGGGATTCGAACCCACAGCCAGGCGGACTTGAGAACTAGAAAGCCTACGCCCTCGCCCTCTCGGCCACCTGTCGGTGATGGTGTGGGGGTGCTTTACATGGTATGGGTTGGGTGCAATCGTTTATGTGGACGGACATCTAAACGCAGACCGTTACCAAGACATTCTGGACAACATAGCACTCCCATCTCTCTGGCAGCACTTTGGCAATGGCCCTTTTCTGTTTCAGCACGATAATGCACCTAGCCATAAAACAAGGGCTGTGAGCACATGGTTTGAAGAAAAGGGTTCGAGAACTTGACTGGCCTGCCCAGAGCCCCGATCTGAACCCCATCGATCATCTGTGGAACGTGTTGGAACGTCGATTTTGCGCTTGTGCGGAACGCTCGAAATTCGTGACCGAACTGTCCAAGACACTTTTGGCAGAACGGCGAAAATTATCTGTCGAAACGTATCAAAAACTTGTAGACAATATGCCCCATCGAGTAGAAGCTATGATAGCAGCAAAAGGTGGACCAACAAGATACTAAAATATGTATATTTTTGAGTGTCTCTATTAAAGTGTCCCATGACTCAAAAGGGTAGTTTATATAGCTCTGTATCTTAATTACATTTAGTGAAGATGCAGCAAATGTTGATGGTTATGGTCATTATCGACCTGTACGAGTTGAATTCTATCACTCGGTGTTGAAACGTTTATGTCATCAAATATGTTATTTGAGTCGAACTGAACGGTAGAAAAAATTGGCGCATTCGTTCCGAGCTCTCAGTTTTGAGGTGCTCCTGCCGTGGCTATTGGCGCTCAACATCGGACATCCGGGTCTTCATAGATTCCCTATCTCTCAATCTATTTTCCTGTGATGGTTTCTATAGTTTTTCTGGTGTTTATTATGCATCATTTTGGAAATTTTGTAATTTTTGCTAAATTTCTACACTTTGAAAGACTATATCTTAGCCACTATTAAATATTGAAGTTTAATTTTAAGCTATTTTATGAAACGTAAAAAGATAAAACAAATGATATCTCAAAATTCATGCTAGCACAACGGTAGCCGAAGCTAGACTACTGTCCGCTTCCCATGAAAATGCCCCTGCGTTGTTGAAAGTGCTCACTGCGCGCGCTGCAGTCGTGGATGCGTCCACAGCACTGATAAGGGGGGAACCTTAACCACGTTCAAGTTAACAGCAGGCTCCAGATGCTGCTTTCCCTGCCTACCCTCCATGCATTTTCGTATTTGTATCCCTATCAAATTAACGTCCGCCACAAAACAGAATTTCTGAGTCAACTCTGCACTGCGATTGCGTCAGCCATGATGTCAGCAGAAAGTCATTCAGGGTCTAAAACGTGCTTTGTTTTATACTCTGTCTAATGCAATGTCGTTCATTTTTTTATCATTAATAATTTTCACCTTATTAAAGTTTTCGTGATCAACACTTTTGGTGACTTTCACGATTTAAGCATGACATCCCGGTTTCGAAATGTAAGAAGTATTCTACTTCAAAAGGGACGACTGTGGCTCAAATACAATCAATCATGAACGAAACCGCCTTCGGTGCAACAATTGACAATTGATTTTAGCCAAAACTATTCCGAGCCAAATCCAAAAAAAAACTTGCGTAGGGAATTGAAACATGCCTACACGAAAACCCTGATAGAAATCCGAAGCAAGAGCGGGAACTGAGGTGATCGCCAGTCCGCAAACTTATAAATGTTCATCTATACCGATAAAAGTCAACTTTTTGTGGTCAAGTGGATCTTGCGTCTCCTTTTTCTTTACGATACAAGTTGTTTAGTTCTTCCATGCTGTTTATGATGTCAGACATTCGATACAACACAAAAAGCCCTTATCAAGCAACGCTTTACTCTGGCAGATCTTTATTGAGATACCTGCATTTAACAGCTTTATACGTCTTGTTGCCTTCTTTAATGGTCCGAATATAAACATGTCTTTTCAGTTTATATTAACTGAAAATTTGCCCTATTCGCAGCCTTTATTCTGATGCCTTCTTTCATATTATTAATGCTTCAAGACATGCCTCTAATGGGTGATCTAAAGAATTGATTTCTGTTAAAGTGTTTATTAATATAGATTGCTCTGTAGTTCTTTACGTAAGGAAATTGCAAGTTCGCCTTTTAGATTTCATTCTCGCATTATTTAGAAGCAAAAGCGCAGCTTCTGTTATTAATTCCATTTTGTATTAAGATTTGCTGCAATGCTTAACTGTGATTTAGAAAGCTAGTAAATTCTTTACGAGTGTTTATAAATAATCGATTGATAGAGCGAGCCCTACATTCAGTGACGATTTAAAATGTCATAATCTTTGATAAACTTCGGCAGCAACAGCAACCAACTCCATCAGAAATTCACGAAGAGGAAAAACAACTTTTTTTTATTTCCTGAAGCTGGAATGGAAGAAGTTGCAAACAATGATTACAGACGTTGTCTGTCACCTTAAACGAACGCAGTGCCTTCTACGCTCCGCTGTAATTGAAGCGACGCCTGGCGGGCGATGGAGTAAACGCTCTGCTCTCTCGTCGACGAGATTACCGCGAGAATGGGCCGCGAGCGCAAACGGAACGGAGGACAATGGCTGCCAGGCCCTGGCTGATGAGAAAAACTCAATGACACGTACGTGTGACAACAGCTCTGTCGCTGCCATCGTCATCCACTGATGCGTTTAACTATCAGTAATCGTAGATCGGAGAAAACGGGGAGACCGAGTTACAGTTCTCCATTCCCCAATTCTCATCCCCACCTCCCCATCTCTCCATCCCCCAATGCCATTTTTATCTCTGCTTCACTCTCGTTCTCCAATTCGCTTTTTCATTCAGTGCTCTCATCTCCCGACGTGTTATTTTGCCTTCCTTCCCTGTTCGCTGGATAGTTGAAAAGAGTTTAAACGCGAACCTTAAAACGAAACGACAACACTCTCCAACAAAGAGGAAAAAAGAAACAATTGAAGTCCTTTTCAATTCCCGCTTTACCCTTTAAGAGGAAAGAGGAAAAAAAGAACAAAATGCCGTTTAAGAGTCTTCAAACTCTCCTCTATTGTCTGTTAAATTGTAAAATTAACAAGATGAAACAGTTTTTCACTTGGATTCATTTCACCTTAATAGTTTAAAGTGCAGGACGTCATTCAAAATAAATGAGATTTCCAAAATTCTATTTGTCAGATTAAACGCATTAAACGTCAAGTTCAAAGTAATATTCACCCATTAATTTATAATATTTATTTGAAAAAAATTAAGATCATCTCACTTGTCCAAAATAAAAATTCTAACTCGGTCTGCATGTAGGTACATCTAAGGAATCAAAGACAGGTGCAACTGATTAATACGAGGGTCATACTAAAAGTCGCAAGCAACAGCTTTTTACCAAATTAAAATTTATTGATACAGTAATGACAAGCATATCACCTTAGGCTATAAACGTTGCTTCACTTTTCAACATAAACTCCATTTTCTTTGCACGCTTGAAAATTCCCTTGAGGTAAAACTCTGCTCCAGCTGAAAGAGGACACTGTCCTATTACCAAGTTTTCCGGAGATTTCAGAAACTGTGACGTGTCTGTCTTCGTTTATGATGAATTCAGCTCTTTCTAGTCAACCCTGTTGCATTCACGTAGAGGAAGTTCGCTATAATGCAGATCTTGGATGCTCTTGTTTCCATCTTTGAAATGTCTCACCCGTTTCCTGACACCGCTAGTACCTATACACACGATTCCATATGCAGCTGAAGTATTTGATGAATTTCAGCAGCGTGGATTTCTCCTTAAAGAAGGAATTCAATAACAGCACGTTGTCGAAACGAAAGATAATTGCCAACCATTTTATATCTAGTGCGGGTGATTACGTGGTAGACGCCCATGACAACACAATATCTTAATTTGTAGTGTAAAGTTGGTAGATTAGGATAATATAATTGTTTTCTAATTAGTAGTAAATTTTGATTTGTAAAATATTGTTGCTAAAGACTATCAGCATGACCCTCGTATATTCAACATAAATAAATATGTTCTGGATATGTTAAAGAAATGTCTGTAAACAATTATACCTTCCATTCACGTTATTCAAAGGGTCATATAGTTAGATATTTCTATTTTTTGCCATTCGATTCCTATTATCGGTGCATTAAAATACCGAAAGGTACTTTATTCTATTAGTGAGGGGAAACATGTCTGTCTGTTCGTCTGTCCATCTATGACTCGATCTTCTCAAAGCGTATGAAAGATTTTCAAAATATTTTTTCACCAGTCGAAGATGGTCGAAACTAGTACATTAGCAAATGATATAATTCTAGGGTATTATGAATTTTGATATCTGTGGGGACTAGAATGATTATTGTTGCGGCTGTAAAATATGCCCGAGTATCAACATCTATTCCTATTGTAAATATATGATTAGCTCATACGACAAAGCCTAAGATTCCAATTGCAGCTATTGCATAAATTATTCTTACGGTTCCGAAGGGTTCCTTTTTGCCGGACTATTGGCTAATAATGTGCGTTAATTTCTTAGATTTTGAATGCTAAACTTTAGTAATATTATCAAACAACTTTTAAAGACAAGCTATGAACGAATATAACGTTATTGATTTATAATATCTTCCACCAATTGTTAAATATGGTTTAGCACACGAAGATAATTGAAACCGATAAAATGTCACGTGCTCAAATGGTACCGTTATGACATCAGTTAAAATTTTCAAGGCAAAGATACAGGAAGTAATGCATCACACAACTCGTAACGACGAGCTATGAGTGAATATAAAGTTATGTACGTTTTTGACAATCGATAAACACTGTTAGATGATGGTCGAATTTGATTCAGTGTGTAGCGCCAAAAACGGATTTGACGCCTTTTGACGATACGTTAAGCTGACAAATAAATGTGAAAATAATTTATTAAGATTTTCCCCAATTTTTGCCTGGAAAGGAAAAATAAAAAAACGACGCTTGTGATAAGAGTTTTGCAATGATTGCGTTTAAAAAGAGTGTAATGTAAATAAATTGTTTGAATAAGATTAGAGTAATAGGAAAAAGTGTTTATTAAACAAAAACTGATAGTGCAAATATAATGTGAGCAAAATATTTATTTTTCTATTCAGTTAACCACGTCGTTGTTATCGTCGAGAAAATATCTTACCCGGGTAGACATTGTTAAGCGCGCGTCGTCGGTAACAATGCGTAGTCTTCGGCTTTAGAAAAATTTGGAGATAGTTTTTTTTGGAATATAGTTTTTCGTCGAGAAAACATAGTTGTTGACGGGCAGGTGGAATGGAGCGTAGCTTTTGGCGACCCCCCGAGTTTTCCGCAGTGGATCCGAGGCCAGAATGAATAAACAACACCGTGATGCAATCGAGTGGACGAGCTGCAGCAAATAAGAATCGGATATCTGTGGGAAATTAGTCCTGGAGATTATGGCATAACTCACCGCATTCTTCTGGTACGGGGCAATTGTTGTAGGCCATGTTAACCGAATCCTACCGGAGGTAATCTTTGTTTTTTTGTTTTCTTGCAGGAAAAACCGTATAAGTGAGACGAAATTCTACCCGGTCTGCGTCAAAAAGGAGTCGCTTTGATGAGGAAAAATATGGATACCTACAAAAGTAATCCTGGGTGCCCTCCTGTATATGAAACCTACAAAAGGAAGAGAACTTTATTCAGTTTGATGAGCATTAAGAATTAAATAAATTATCCAACCCCTTTGAACTATAACTGTTCGAGGAGAGTCAGATGACTTTTCCGCTTCGAGGCCTGTCTTTTTCGTTGGCTTCGTTGCATAACGAGGCCAACGAGAGACAGGCCAGGACCAATGACGTATATTAAAGATAGACTCCGAAGCAATTGTTGTAACTTGAAGCAAATTGGGAAGCTCCATGCCCAGAACTGTCATGGTCGAAAGTGAGTGAAGATGATGCAAAACACATGACTAAACGCAAGAGTAGCTGATTAATAATTCTTTCACACGCCGATCACGGAGTAATAAGTTTATCTTTTCGTTTACTTTGTATTTGAAGTATTTTATTATATTTTGTAAACAATTTTTCGATCATGGTTTCAATTTCAATTTCGTTTCGAACGTCTTTCAGTTATGTATTTTCATTTTAGTTACGTATTTTTGATTTATGCTTGTGGAAAATGATTCCTGGTCCTTTTTCGTGTCTGTTTGTACAGTTGTACGCAGAATAACTTTGAGGAATAGTTTTGAATTAATTATTCCTCGGGCCCAAAACTTTCAAAAACAAAGCAGCCAGACAGCTAATTACTCCATGGCTCACTCCTGCCCAGAATTGTCATGGCTCAATTTGCTTCACTTTTTGCCGCTGTTAACAATAGGATTCGGAGTCTATCTTTAATAAACGTCATTCGCCAGGACACTCAAGTCACCTGACCATCGGGGTCCGGGCAACAATCCATCTTTCATTTTGGATTTTAACAATCACTATTTTTTCGTTTGTTGGAACAATATAGATTGGATTGTTGCTCTTGGTCATGTGACTTTTCAATGCCCCGGCCTGTCTTTCTAGTTGGCTTTCTTGCATAATAGCCATTCCGTTGCAGGTTAATTAAATTTGGCAGTGACCTTTAACCATTGGCACTTTCATATTTTGAAGTTTTTAATTTTTTCTTTCATCGTATTCTAAACACTGTCTTTTTTGTCTAATTTCAAGTTTTTAGGCTGCGAGAAGCAGTTAATATTTTTGATGAACGGTCAATGAGTCAGCGTCTAAATAAAAAAATGAGTTCATGTATCTTAAGAATTAGAAAAGAAACGTAAAATTTGAAGTTCAGTTCCGTTTGTAAAGCGCTTCATATAAAAAAATGTTTAGGTTTCTAGGCCTCTCTGACACAAAGATATGGACGACAAGGGGACATTACGACCTCGGAATTTTAGTTTAATACGAGACTTCGTATAGTTGTAGTGTACCTTTAGGATGTTAATATACTTAAATATTAAGGCTCACTGATCAGCCAATTTTGAAAAAAAGACGGTTTAAAGTTTCCAGCACCATATATAAGAGAAAGTTTTCCGCTTTGATTTTAAGTGATCTGATAGCTCAGACGGCAGGGTGTTTACTACTCACAAATCAAATTATTAGTGTGAGGTGGCGGGTTCGAATCCCAGTTGTAACAATCTTTTTTTCTTTACACAAATAATTATTCAATATATTATATTTACAAATTTATTTGTGACAACCAACTTTTTTCACAAAATTTTCCTTTTCGCAAAATTATTTTTATTGTTACAAGTGTCTACGGAGTAATAAAGTATTTTCTGCAAAATATTTTGTATAGAATCAACATTTTAAAAGCAATAACTATTTTATTTTATTTTTTATTTTATTAAAAAAAATTATTTCGAGGCTACCTGACATATTTATCATATAGTGCACAAAGTAGGCAGAACGCAGAGAGGCACGTAAGAGGTTTGGAATGTTCTAGATCTTTCTCGCGCCACTGGTTCTCGTCAAGTATGAGCGGAGGTTTGCCAAGCCGTTAAAAAAAAAAGCCGTTTTTAATTGTGAAACAATAATGGTTTTTTAATCATAAAACAGATAATAAAAACCTTTTTCTGTGAAAATGGAGAGCGGAGAATTTGCTGGCTCTTCGGAGATTGAAGAGAAAATTGACGAATATATGAACAGCAAAGTTTCGAAATTGCGATTGAAGGATGCAGTAGTATATTTTGAAATATTGCCCTATGAAAATAATATGATTGCATCAGAATCGTCAACTATAATTTCTCACGAAAAAATTATATGATGATGGGACAGCAACTCTATGAACTTACATTAGAAATGCTGGATGAAAAAATATTTGTAAATGAAGAGACATTGATTCATGTGAATGAAGATTGTGAACCAGTATCTTGTCAAGAAATTGAAGATCTTTCATCGGACGATTATGAACCAGAAGAGAAAGAGAGCAGAGAAATAGAGTACGTTCCTTTGAACTATAAAATAAAAGTTAATATTGCCAAAGCATATCCTACGTGGACCTTGCAAACTTTGAAAAAGAAAGGATGTCGACGTTTGAAAAAGATGGAATATTTATCCCAGTGGGAAAAAAAAGTAAAAAAAGGCGGAAATACGTTTGATAAATATTAAATTATTGATTCCTGGATTTATGACCATTTTGTTGAAGCTAGAAAAAAAAGTTGGTTGTCACAAATAAATTTGAAAATATAATATATTGAATAATTATTTGGGTAAAGAAAAAAAAATTGTTACAACTGGGATTCAAACCCGCCACCTCACACTAATAATTTGATTTGTGAGTAGCAACCACGCTGCCGTCTGAGCTATCGGATCACTTACAATCAAAGAGGAAAGCTTTCCCTTATATAAGGTGCTGGAAACTTTAAACCGTCTTTTTTTCAAAATTGGCTGATCAGTGCGCCTTAATATTTAAGTATAGGGTGATTATAATTAAAGTTTAAGTTTCAAAACGCTATAAATAAAAAGAATCACTTAGTAGAATGACGTCCAATTGGAACTGAATGTTATTGAAGGGGGAAAGCTTATGGCATAAGAAAAAAAAGTAGGTCCACATTTTTACAACAGATGACGATGTAAGCGTCAGAATATGTAAATGAAAATACCTCTATCATGCGCACGACTCATTTCATTTGTCATAAAAACGCCGGGTACACGGCTTTTCCTCATTCTGAACGTGACGCCGGAGACACTTCGTAGCAGTTGTGGAACATGCTGTTTCTCGATTTCAACTTGTTGCACACAACGCTGGACAGCATATTGAACATGTTTTGCGCCAGTCTCCCGCAATTTAAAAAACCGATTTGATAGATGCTTTGCACACTGAACAGTACAGTTGGTTTAACGTGTAACTTACACCTTAGCCTTTGTTTTACGATTCATGTGTCATTTGTAGTCGAAATTCTGACGCTTACAGAGGTTTAAGAAATAAGATTGTACAAGAAATTCGAAAGTGTAAGGCTAATTATTATTATAATCAAATTGAGAGAGCAAAAACACCTGAAGATAAATGGAAAATTTTAAGTAATATAACAGGACGAGAAAGACTTATAGAGATATTCCTCAAGAGATTAGTAATCAGATAAATGATTTTAATTTGAGCCTTATAAACATGTGCGATTGCCAAAAATTGTAAACCAAAACTCTGCAAATTTTAATATAAAAAATAATGTAAAGGATACCTTTTTCCTTTACCCTGTTAATGAGATGGACATTAAAAATTGCATTATGTCCTTATCAAAATATTCCTCCCCAGGATATGATCATGTTACTACAGAAATTCTACGTAAACACGTTAATAGTTTAACTTATCCTATTAGTAAATTAATTAATTGTTCATTTTTACAAGGAACATTCCCTGACGCATTAAAGATTGCAGTTGTAATTCCAATATTTAAAGGGGGAAGTAGTTTATTATTTGGAAATTATAGACCAATATCTTTACTGTCTCACATTTCAAAAATATTTGAAAAAATGGTAAAAAAACCGCCTTACAACTTTTCTAGAAAAATATAACATTATTGCGAATAAACAGTTTGGTTTTCAAAGAAAAAAGAATACTCAATTAGCAGTTCATAGTTTTATATCGGATGTTATTCACACTCTTGATAAAGGTCGGAACCCTTTAGCAATTTTTCTGGATATAAGGAAAGCTTTCGATTCAGTTGAAAATTGTCTCTTATTACAAAAATTGGAAAGATCTGGTATAAGAGGACTAGCAAACCAATGGTTTAGCTCTTATTTAGCCAATAGAAAACAAGCTGTTAGGATTAAAGAAAAATTAAGTAAATTCGAAAATTTAAAAAGAGTTCCTCAAGGAACTATTTTAGGTCCCATTCTTTTCTTTATTTATATAAATGATATTTTTCGTTTAAATTGGTTTGGTTCTATCCAAGCTTATGCTGATGATTTAGTCTTAACCTATATAAAAAGTGATTATCAAAATTTTAAAGAAGCCCAATTAGACCTTAAATTATTAAACTTCTGGTTATCAAATAATATGTCCTTAAATGTAAAAAAATCTGTATATGTGCGTTTTAAATTGCACTCTGATTGTAAAACGAATTTGTTTCTTAAATATCATGATTTGAAATGTAATAATCTTGAATGTAGTCATTGTCCTCTCTTAACATAGTCGAACACACAAAATATTTGGGTATTACAATTGATTATCGTTTATCATGGGCTTCCCATATAAGAGGTTTATTTGTTAGATTAAGATCAATAACTTTTATAATTCGATCATTAAAAACTGTCTTAACTTTTAAAAATGTGATTTTAATACATAACGTTTTCGTTTTAAGTACATTACAATATCTCATCCCAGTTTGGGGTGGAACTTATGTGACTCATTTAAAACCAATTATAAAACTTTTTAATACGCTGACTCGTTGTATCTTTAACAATAATGATTTTCGTAATAATCAAATAATGAATTTTCATCAAGTTTATCTTTTTAATTTGGCAAAATATACATGTAATTATGTAAAAATGAAACAGCCAATTTTCAGACATTTTAATTATAATTTAAGATATTCTAAAAATCTGACGATTCAAATTGAAATTCCAAAGCATTCTTTCGTTTTCCATCAAATAGATTATAATTATAAAAAATTGTTTAATGATCTACCAAATGAAATAAAATTGTACTGATAAACGAAAATTTGGATATAAACTTAAAAATTGGATTATGAATATCAAAAATAATTAGTTTTTAATGGTTTTTATATGTTAATCAGTTTTAATTATTGTTATATACTAATTTCTTTTCTTTTCTTTTGATGCTTTTCCGAATATACGAACACTATGTGCTCATGGGAAATTCATCTTATTATATATTTGTATGTTTCTTACATTGAAATAAATAAATAAATAAATAAAATTACAGCGCCATCTGTTGCTAAAATTTGGACCTACTTTTTTTTCTTATGCCATAAGCTTTCCCCCTTCTTCAATATCATTCCGTTCCAATTGGACGTCATTCTAACAAGTGGTTCTTTTTTTATAGCGTTTGGAAACTTAAACTTTAATTATAATCACCCTGTATATTAATATCCTAAAAGTACACTACAACTATACGAAGTCTCGTATTAAACTAAAATTCCGAGGTCGTAATGTTCCCTTGTGAGTTGTTCCTGAAAAGGATGTTACGGCTGCGCTTGTTCGACTTTGCGAGGGCACTGCCGTACCCTCCAGAAATGTTCTAATTTTTAAAGGACATATTTCAGATGCTTAATACTCTTCAAAAATGCGAAGTATGTGGGCCAACTTCATATAGTTCTTAAATTCTTAAGGAACAAAAATTTGTCTAGTCTGTTGCCATCAATCAAGGAAGAATTTCATTAAAGGAGTCTTTCACAAATAAATCATATTAAAAATAAGAAAACCCGATGGTAGGTATTACAAGCAAAAGGTTTATGAAAATTAGCTCTAGGTGAACGGCTACAATGTCATTTCATTTGAATTTAGTTAAATTAAAGCCAAAACTCTCTACTTTTATTTCATTAGTAAATTTCTATCTATATTCTTTGATGAACAGCATTCTAGAAAACTGCTAGCGATATTGTATTTACATGACATTTATTGTCTTCAGCACGACATTTTTTTTTGTTTTAAAGCTATCAATATTGGAGAAGTTTAAAAACAGAATAGGTTTTTAACTAAAAAATAAAAACACCTAAATACAATTTTCAGACAGACTTAGCAAACTTCGGAAAACTAAAAAACCTGAATCTAATTCTTATAAAAGTTGTTAATAATATGAAGGACGCATTATTACGAAAATCTTAATGAAATTAATGCACATCCTCACCTAGTCCTTTCTATAAAAATTGAGATATAAACTACTTTCCCAAAAATCATGGGACACTACCAATTTAATGGAAACGCTTAAAAATGCATGTGTTAGTATCTATTTGGTCCATTTTTTGCTGATATCAGTCATGCATACTGTTCACAAGTTTTTAATACATTTTCGCAGAAATTTTTCGACATTCCGCCAAAACTGCCTTCGACAATTCAGATTTCGGGCGCTTCGCTCTTGCGCTCAATCTACGCTCCAACACATTCCAAAGATATTCGATGGGGTTGACATCGGGGCTCTGTGCAAGTCACTCAAGTTTTTGCACCTCCATTTAATCAAACCATCTGCCTACAACTCTTGCTTTGTGGCAAGGTGCGTTATCGTGCTGAGAGAGAAAAGGGTCATTTCCAAAGTGCTGCCAGAGAGCAGGGAGTGCGGCGTTGTTCAGGATATCTTGGTAACGCTCCGCGATCAGAGCACCAGCCAAAGAATCAATTCAACCCAGACCAAACCACGAAAAGCATCCCCCACTCCGTGACTGACCCTCTGCCAAACTTCATTGTGGGCGCTACTTAGCTTGCCAGAAGACGTTCTCCGGATATTCGCCATACCCAAATCCTTCCATCCGATTGGCAGATGGTGTATTGTGACTCGCCACTCCATTCAACCATCCGCCATTGCCCTAGTGTCTAGTGGTCTCTCTTTGCACCATTGCAATCTCCTCACTGCGTTGCAGGTGCTGATATGGGATATGTGGGCCATTAAAACCCACTGAATGACAGTTCCCTGCAAACAGTCCTGGTGCTTACAGTTGTCTCAATGGACTCTGTGAAGGTCTTTTCAGTCCATCAACTGATGTTTTACGGTTTGCAGTGACAGCCCTGCGAATCGCCCTTCGATTTCTGGCCGACATAATCTAGGAGTCTTTCGGTCCTGCGCTGAATGCTTATCGTACCCTCATCTTTTCACGCCGGGATGACGTTTTGAATAGATGATGTGGGGATGTTTAGCAGGGTTGACGTCTCTCTAACATTTTTGCCTGCAGATGATACCCAACAATTGTACCCCACTCGAAATCCGAAAGCTGCTTTCTTTGAGCCATTCCTACAGCATGCCAGCGACCTCTGTTGTGTACTGTTGGGATGAACAATAATATTTAAATTGCATGGGAATGCCTCATTTTTATGTAAAATAGGAGTGTCCCATAAATTTTGGCAATATAGTGTATGAAAGCAATTATATATACAAAGTAACTCTTTTCTACAACATAATAGTCAATGCATTTGCGTAACCTTTGAACCATTGTTAAATTCAATTTGGAACAATTCTTTCGAGCAGTTGATGGCCTACATACGTAAGATGCAATCAGTGACATAATTTCTGAGTATGTCTAACCGCTGAAGATAATTGTAAGGAACTGGGGCTCCTCTCTAGATAAGCTGCTATACTTTCTCCAGAAAATCACCACTCGGCTACTTCAAGCGTACAGCACAATCGAACTCGTAAATAGCTGACCCAAAATTGTAATTTAAAGTAACTATCAAAAGTTTCGTTCAGAATATCGCCATAGCAGTTAAGAAACATTCGTGCTTCGATGATGGAATGGGCTCTCCTCACCGCTATTTTGGTTTCTTTGGCATTGTTCGGCGATCGCACAAAATACACGACTGACCCTCCGGGGATACAAAAGATAGCACGGTGTATAAATTCCTACTTACTATCTGAACTAATCTTTTCAGTGCTCTTCAGTCTCCGCGTCACACAAGTGATACCGTATATGGTTAATGTTGGAAAACTTGGTACACTATAATAATTGCTAACTCAGCTTAATGTTCATGTAAAGCTGAAAGATCCACTTACTTCAACACCGAACCACCTACAGGTCGCACAGTCCGCCAGAGCCTCTAGGTAATACCCGCTCATCTTGGATGCCAGAGGTCTTCCTCCTGTAGTGTATTGATCGTACTATGCTATTGAAATATTTTGGTGCATCTTCCTCCTAAAGATCAGGCCTGAGCGCGAAAGCGTCAGACATTGTTACATCATCATTATCCGAAGATACGTTTAATCGCATTTCTACCAATATACGCTCAGGCCTGATCTTTAGGAGGCGTTGCCAGGGCACTCAAAAGTTACATGATCATCGGGGTCCAGGCAACAATCCTAACAAGCACGCTCTCAAACGTTATCTCATTGTAACAAAATTAATCGTCGTTGAAGTCGCAACTTTGTTGGTACTCTTCATTGTTGCGTCGTCTTTCTCATTAAATTTTTTGACTCCGATGACTCCAACCTGAAAGTAGGAGTTAAGGGAGTTAACCCGAGTCGCACTCCAAGCGAATAAAGAAACACACTCCAAATAGAAAAATAATTGACTCTTAAAGATGCACGAACATTTTTAAAATTACGTCATTACGGAGTATATTTTGTTCCTGGATTTCTTGAGAGTTTTAGTCTGGGCTTTCTTTGACTGTCGCTGCTTGTTTGAAACAACATGAAAGGAACTGAACCGCCCACCGAGAGGAGAAAATGAGGGGGAGGGAGGGGGGGAAAGAGCGAACGCAATGAAATCTCATTGCAATGACAGTGACGAGAGCCTCCTGGGAAGACAGAGTGGTTTTTGAATGGCGCCTGTCTCTCTTCCATTTCGACGTTCCTCCAACGAGTTTTTCGCCTGTTTCTGTCCCTTCTCAAGCTCGTTGGGCGTCAGTCGCGCAATTTCTCCTCTAATGAAATTTGATTTTGCAGCCACGAAATCGTTGTTCAATCGTTCGTGCACTTAGCATGTTATTCGTTTATTTTTATAGTTTCCCAAATGCGAGTAAGTTGGGAAAATAAAAAAATTCTCATCATCTAGCATCTCACGTTTCTTCTTTATCTCGTAAAATTTGTGTTTTTCTCCGTCTTTCTTCCGTTTTTCTTTATTTGAAATCAAGTCTGCATATTTTTTATGTAGACAATGATTACCGTAAAATGGGGCGACATTGGCCCAAAGTTTCACATTCTTGTTTATAAAAATTTTTATTTTCAAGAAATTCTTTTGAAGCTTATTATACAGGGGATTTCAATCGTGTGTAAAACAATTTAAGCGGGATATTAAACAGGTGAAGGTAAACACAAAAAGTCCTATGAACATGGGTCCGAATTTGAACGATATGAATAGAAATAAAAATGCCGCCACCAAGATCAACAAGTTAATAACTCGGATTCTGTAAAGCCTGTAATGAAATTTGGAGCAATAACAGGGTACATATTACTGTGTATACTGTTAAAATTTGATCGAATTCCAACGAGAAGTTTCCGAGTTAAGTAGTCAAAATTGTAATAAGTGCTGGTTAGTACTCACAAGTAAACACGTGTTTTGATGTTGAATGTGTAACTCGGAAACTTCTTGTTGGAATTCGATCAAATATTAACGGTATACAGAGTTTTATGTACCCTGTTATTCCTCCAAATTTCATTAATCTAGGCTTTACAGAACCTAAGTATTAACTTGATGATCTTGGTGGCGGCATTTTTCTTTCTGTTCATATCTCAGTTATCGTTCAAATTCGGACCCATGTTCATAAGACTGTGTTTATCTTGACCTCTATAATACCCCCTTAAATTGTTTTGCACACGATTTGAATCACCCTGTATATGTTTAACGTAACTTGTTCTACAACATTCGAATAAACGTTTAATTAAATTTAGAGTCTATTCTAATTAAAGAGTGGGACAATGGGTAGGGGCGACTTTGTCACAAAATTTTTTTTCTAATTGAAATGCAGTTGAAATGTAACTGAAATGCAATTTCTACCCAAAACTGAAGCGACATTGACCCAGGCAAGAGTTTTAAAAAAATTAAATAATGCAGAATACAAAAACGAAAAAATATGCAATAGTAGCGGGTGGCGCAAAAAAGGTGTTAGAAATAACCATTGCATAGATACCGGGTGATCCAAAAGTGTGTTACAGTCCATCCCTTGTTAACGACATTTTCAGTGTTTGCTTTCCAGCAATTCAATGCTTTCATAAGAATCACAGGCACGCAAAAAAACAATGTAAAGGAGAAGAATTCGTCACGGCAAAACAATTATTAGTTTCATGAAAAAATGTAACACACTTTTGGATCACCCGGTATTATGAGAGCTAATAGCTTTAATATACATTTCATAAACAGCAGATCCAACAATCTTCTTCTTACGTTTCTTCTTATTCCATTAATTGTTTACTAGCGGAACCCGTGGAAATTCCACGAATAAAATGAACTATGATGTGACCGTAGAATAAAATAGAAAACGATTTAAAAGTTTATTAAAAATACACTGTCATATCACTGGATTATGACCATCCGCTTAATATTGGGAATAGCCACCCTTCGCCGCTATAACTGCTGCTAGGCGTCGTGGCATGGACGCAGGAAGTGCACGGTACGTGTCCGACGGTATGGCAGTCCATTCCGCTTGAAGCGCTGTCCACAGAGCTTTGAGAGTCATAGGTGGAGGGTCCAGCTGCCAAACATGGCGATCAAGGTGCTCCTACAGAAGTTCGATTTGATGTCCGGCAAATTAGCGGGCCAAGAGAGCGCTCAAAAGCCAGTAGAGTGTTCCTCGAACTAATCCAGAAGGAGATGTGCCTTGTGGCAGAGTGTATTGTCCTGCTGGAACACACCATCACATTGGGGAACATCGTGAGCACATGCGGGTGCACGTGGTCCGTTGCGATTGACAGATAGCCACAGGTATTCAAATTGCCGTCTAGACGAATCAGTGGACCTAACTGCTCCCAACAGAAGATCCCCCACATATGCTCATTACCCCCACCAGCCTGTTTCCGGCCCAAAACAGCCTCCTGCAGTCTCTTTCATGGCGTTCACGACCGCACTCGCCATCGTCCGTCAACCTTATGGAGCAAAAATCTTGACTCGTCGGAGAAGGCGACCTTAGCCCACTTGTCTGTGGTTCAATGGCGGTGCTCACGTGCAAAGTCTAGGCGTCGTTGACGATGACCCCTGGTCAACATGGGTGCAGCAACCATGCGTCGACTATTCAGGCCCATCCATAGCAGGATGCGTTCAACGGTAATGTCGGATACACGTCTGTTGGCACCCCTGTTGAATCTGGTGGTTAGTTGATGGACTGTGGCTCTCCTGTCACCTTTTAGGAGTCGTAGTAGGTGCCGCTCACCCCGTTGGTCGATGGCTCGTGACACTTCACAGTGATGGCGTTGGGACGTGATTTCTGTCCCTGCTGTCCACTCTTTGTACACCTTCACTACAGCGGACCGTGAACACTTCACAAATCGCGCCGTTTCGGAGATGGTGCCACCCTTGCTGCGATAGCCTATTATCATCCCTTTTTGGATGTCAGTTACTCCTGGACGTTTACTCATCTTGAGAGTCGTGCACCTGCCGTTTGATGCACCAGCTTTAAAGCTTTCTCAGCCTGTTTTGCAAATTTTGCATGTGTAATCATTGTTGGGGCGAACCATTCGTGTGCCTTGAAGGGGTGCTGGTCATAATTCATTGATATGACAGTGTATAACTCTTACGTAAGTGCAAAAAAAAACCTTTACAATACTTAAAACATTACTTTATTTACAGTAATAATGTACATTGCATTTAGAGTCATTTTAACTGCTATCAAAGTGAAGTTATTATCTCTCTGTATATGATGATCTTTGTCACAGTTTTGTTACCTGTCCTTCCCTGCTTACGATAGTCCAACACTTTAACATTCACATCTGATTATCTGCGTGCTCTTGAAAAAACGACGTACAATTGACCTTGGCTAAATACTGGTTTAGGAAGAAACAGACTCATACTATTAAATGTCTTGAAACTTGTTGTTGGTCATTGCATGTGTAAAAGTGAGATTGGGGTCACTGGGACCCAATTTTAGCCTTGGAATCAATCAAAGTATCATTGATGTTGATTCTTCGATGGAATAATGATGTAATCCTACTACTTCTATTCTTGTGCCATTACATAAACCATTTTGATACACAATGAATATTGATCCTATTTTTAATTGGAGTTTGTTTTAAGTGGCATCCCACCTGGTATTAATGAGTTTAAGAACTTCATAGGCAAGCACTCTGTACAGTCATCAACAGGAAATAATCCACACTTGAATTTTACTTTAAGTTTTACCGTTTTAATATTAATTTATTTTTAATAATTTAATATTAGATTTAGAGTTAACATTATTAAGATTATTAAATTTAAATAATTATAATTAAAAAGCTATTAAAACAACACATTAGCATGAAATGTAATATTAAGTATTAAACTCGTATGGATTATTTCTTGTTGATGACTGTACAACAATGAATCTAGATCAAAGCGTGACTCAAGCGTTATGTACAAGCTAAGAAACGAAACACACATAGAAATATTACATTAAACAATAAATAATTTTTTAAAATATTGTAAATTTCTGAGCATTGTATTATTTCATTTAATAAATTAATATTTGTAGTGGTTTTAATTCTCTGAATATATACGCAAGCAGTAGATAAATCATTCAATATACAGGGTAATTCAAAATGATGGACCTAATTTATTTCAGTTAATTAATTGGGTCAAAATGTAATTTATATTTACAGTAATTAATTAATTAAACTCAATTTAGTTCATTTAAAGATGAATTAAATTGAATCCATTATTTTGAATAACCCTGTTCTTAAAGTCAGGCTTTTTTCCTTAGGCATAATCCTTTCGATTATTTCGTTTCAATATGTTTTTAGTGAATGCAATTATAATCTTTTATTCCGATTCTTCCAAAAATATTATTCGAACTTTAGTATGAACAATTCATGTAATGCAAATGATTTTCATCAAATTTCAATGTCGTTATCGCTTGAACATGATCTAAACATGAAAGATCGCTTTTAAACGTGAAGAACATGTTAGCAATCCATGGTTCATTTACATTATGTTGTGAAAGAATAGTTCAAGTTACTAAAATAATGTACACTACTGTTTATAAAAATCGCAACACCCTGATGGAATGGTCTAATCCATATGCAATTTGCAATATTTGCATACAATGGGTCAGAGTATAAATAATTAGATTTTCAGAGTAATTGCTTGAAAGAACACCATACCTCGACGACGACGACGAAGGGTACCATATCAACAGCTGACAGACTTTGAAAGAGGACGCATAATTGGTCTGCGTGAAGCGGGATGGTCGTATCGTGACATTGCTGCTCGTGTAGGACGTAATGCAATGACAATTATGCGTGCATGGAGGCAGTGGAGCGAAGAGAACAGGGCACACCGAAGACCAGGCTCAGGAAGACCCAGCACGACGACACCGCGAGATGACAGACACCTCTCTCGCATGTGTGTAGCAGATCGTACAGCCACTTCCACAGTGTTAGCACAACAGTGGGGTGCTACAGTAGGCAGGACAATGTCTGCTAGCACTGTACGACGCCGTTTGATTTCCAGAGGATTGATGGCACGAGTACCATTGTTGCGGATTCCTTTGACTCAAAACCACCGGCGCTTCAGGTTACAACACCAACAGTGGCAAGCTGAATGGCAACAAGTTGTGTTTCGGATGAGTCAAGGTTTAACTTGCAGCACCATGACGGCAGGATACGAGTCAGAAGACATCGTGGCGAGCGCGACCTTCCAGAATGCATCCTGCAGCGTCATTCAGGACAAACGCCAGGGGTGATGGTGTGGGGTGCAATCAGTTACCATGGCCGTTCCCGTCTGATCAGAATCCATGGCAATCTGAACAGTGACCGGTACATCAGGGAAGTTGTGCCACCCGAGGTAATCCCCTTCCTGCAAAACCTTCCAGGCGCTGTATTCCAACAGGACAATGCCCGACCGCATGTGGCCAGAAATGTCCTCGCCTTTTTCCAAGCACATCAGACGCCCTTGTTCCCCTGACCTGCTCGTTCACCAGACATGTCCCCAATCGAACATGTGTGGGACAGGGTTGCTCATCGATTGGCTCGTCAGACTCCTGCAGCAGCAACTGTGGATGAACTGTATACCCGTGTAGACAGAGCATGGCAGGACATTCCCCAGGCCCTTATTCAGAGCTTGTTTACTCAATGCCACGACGTTTAGAGGCTGTAATTGCATCCCACGGTGGTTTCACCCGATACTAATGTGACAATAAAACGCATTGTATTGACCTGAAAATCTAATGGTTTCTTTTCTGACCCATGATATGCAAATGCTCCAAATTTAATGCAGATTGGGCTATTCCATCAGGGTGTTGCGATTTTTATAAACAGTAGTGTATATCCACACGTAAAATCATCATCAAGACCGAGCATCGTTTGCACCAAGCATTCCCCTCATTTGATTACATGACCATTTTTTGAGCTTACTGGCCATTCTCGTCTACGCGGCTTTGGCCAACGACACTTAAAAACACCTTTGTTCTTTAATTCGAGACAGGTTAACTTTGGCATGAAGGAAAGTACATTTACGAGAATATAATAATTATATTTTAAAGGAAGAATCACTTTACTGCAATAGTGGATAAAAGGAGCACACTTTCATGTTACGGCAGCGAGACATCAGCAGCGGTATATTCATTCATAATAAATCGTTACAATTTGTTTTATATATTACATGCCATATCTAAGCATTGGAAGTTTCCATTGCTACCACATGATACCGTTAGAATACACATAATTAAACCAATTCTGAGTATCCTTACCAGTCGTTTGATATATTACATACTACATTTTACTATTGAAAGCTTACAATTTGGCATACTACAATTTGGCCTACTATATGGTACCACTAGAGTACGTATTATAAAACTATTACCACATGTCATTATTTACTCGTTATATTCATTTGTGACACGCTGTTACGAGTTGTTTGATATTTTACTTGACATGTTTTAGCAATGTAAGCTTCAAATGGTACAGTATGGTATCATTAGAATACGTACAACTAAGCTATTACCATGTGTCATTGATTAATTGACATTTATATTCATGGCACATAGTCACGAGATGTTTGATATATTATAAGCCATATTTTAGCATTGAAAGTTCCAAAGGTGCCATTTGGTACCATTAGGAACGTACCATTAAACCATTATAGACTATCATTAATAACTGGTTATATTAATTTATGACACGCCGTCACGAGTTGTTTGATATATTGCATGACATATTTTAGCATTGAAAGTTTCAATTGGTACCACATGGTACCCTTTAGAGTACGTACTAATAAACCATTACCATGTATCATTAATTACTCGTTATATTAATTTATGACACGCCGTCACGAGTTGTTTGATATATTACATGACATGTTTTAGCATTGAAAGTTTCAAGTGGTATACCACATGGTACCCTTTAGAGTACGTACTAATAAACCATTACCTTGTATCATTAACAGTTCCAAAGGTTACAAATCGTACGATTAGGACACGTGCTACTATACCAATTCCCTCTACCATTCATGAGACGTCTTTACGGGGTGTGTGATATATTACATACCATATGATAGTATTGAAAATTTTTAGGGGGCATCCTAATGGTACCATTAGAGCACGTGCAATTGTATACCTAGTTTTGACTATCTCATTTTCGACCGTGCTGTGCCCCCATATTACTCCATTGGTGAAAACAGAACGTGAAAAAGTTAATTCGTTTTCAAATCACAATACTAAATAATAAGCTCCATACTATTATAGAAATCCTGGGGCGGTTTCCACTATACGAAAACCGCGATAGTGACGAGGCCGAGAGAGAGGTTTTTTGCTGTCCACGTCATCGAGTTGGGGCCATCGGCTTAAAACAGCATTCCACTACCGCCTGCGAGAGAAGTGGGGGAGTCGCGGTGAGACTATCAGTGCACGAATGTAGCTCTCGCAGTCGGGCAGCGAGTTAGCGAGACAATCTCGCGAGCGCAGTTGCTCATATTGAATTTTCACAATGGCGGGATGTGTTATTGTAAACAACAACGCGCTCTTTTGCATCCTTGACGAAGAGGGTGTTGAAGTCGAAGATTTTAAAAAAAAACTTATAAGGAAGAGGAGATCCCCTCTCTACGAGGATGATTTTATTCGGAACTAAATTGCCATGCGAATAAAGTATTTATGCCGATAAAGAACTTATTATTAATCAAGGACTAATGACATGCCAACTTAAGATTCAAAAGTGTATCTGTATTAACCAAATGAATTTAAACAACACATTGTTTGGCTACAAAATAAGATATTTTGAAGATGAGTTGATACGCGGATAAATGATTAAAATGAAATAACTTAATTAATGAGTAAAATTATCATTATTTACACTTATATATATATAAAAATAAAAATGATAATAAATAAATAAATAAATAAATAAATAAATAAATAAGTAATGTATATTTAATTGTGTTTGTAATGCTCAGTGATATATTTATTCGAAGTTTTGTTTTTCCTCCAATTGCTTGTTGTTAAGAACTTTGACCCTTTGTTTTTCCCTCCAATTTTCTCTCCACTAGTCCCACTGGGGTGAAAGAAGGCCCATGTGGGAACAATTAGCACCGCCAACAACAGAGAAGTGATGAGGAGCAAGCTCATCCTTCATATATAAATTTGCTCAAGTTTTTAAATTCTGTAACCTATCTGAAGATGGTTTAAAAACTGAAACGCGATTTAGTAATATAATCACTAAACACTCTCTCGATCGGATCACATACCGGAGCGCCCGTCCCCGATATGGAACCCGTGCCGCAGATACAAAGGACCCGACAGTCGCGAGCTGTCAACTCCAACATATTCTTTTTGTTGCCTGTTTCCATATTTTCTATCGCAACATCCCTAACCTTCCTTTTGACGCGGTTCCTCCAATCCTTCCAAATGTACACGCATTTTCTTCTCTATTTTTGTATAACGTCCATGACTTTAATGTTGCAGTAATGTCATCCCATTTCGCCCGTCGATCATTGTGGGTCCCCCCACGCAACAAATTCCGATTATTAGCCAAATTGGGTGCTCCTCAATAGCCTGTGATAGATAATCTTGTTGTTTTTCCACTCATAATTAACCTAGATTGGTTTTGCATATGAGATTAATATTTTACTAAATTTAAATTCTAAACATTAAACAAAACAAAAATTCTACCAAAATAAATTTCTAAAATATGAAACACACCAAGAAGCCCCATCCCTTCAACTGTTCTTGAATAGACTCATCTTAAAAAGTATTCAATGAAATATCCAAAAAAAATTCTGTTTATCTTCAAGAATCGAAGGTGAAATAAAATCAGTGAGTGAAATTCAGCGAATGAAGAAACTAAAAGAAGCACGTGAAAGAAGCACGTGGTGTTTATTTTTAGACCTTTTTGGCTTAACTGCGCATGCCTTGTAACGTGATAAAGCCATCAATCCTCCAAATGCTTGGCCTGAGTAAGCGCACTAACGAGACCCCACAGCTCTCGCGAGAACAAGGAGTCGCGAAAGGCTAAAATGGGCTTTCCAGTACATTGCTTCGAAAGCGATGTCGAAAGTCATTCGAAACGGGCGAGAATCGTGCTCGCTTGACGTCACACCGTGTCTTGAACTCGAAATGTAGTAGTGATGTGCGATACCAATGAAGCATCGATACTTCCGGTATCGAGTACTTTAATAAAATACTCGATACCAATATCGAGTACTCAATGAGAAAGTATCGATATTATCGAGTAAAAATGAGTATTTATTTATATGGTAAAATGCATTTCTGAGAGGACGTCGAACCTATACTGGAGCACGTGGAGGCTAACATCACTCATTACAATTAGACCTCATTACTATTACTAGGAAGCTATCATCATGTGTGTCCGAGTCATTGGCTTTTTTTTTTTTTATTTCCCGTGCGCCCATAGAGCGAGGCGTGAGCTCGACAGCTCGACCTTGTTAGGAGAAATAAAAACAAACGCTTTAAAGATACTTCCCTAATCAGTAGGCAGCCACTGGAATAAAAGCGTTAAAATATTCAACAGATTCTGAATTAACGCTAAAAATCGAACATCTTCATTAGGTGGCTGATAGGTTTTTTCAGTATCGATTATCGATGTGCAAACTATCGATACTGTCGATGCTGGAGCCATATGACGATGTGCGATACTTGAGTTCTCGATACCGGCAAGTATCGATACTTTTTGGTATTGGTATCGGCACAACACTAAAATGTAGTGGAAACCGCCCCTGGTTGCTTTGCCTGGCTAAAGCGTAACGTGCGAACGAACGAACGAACGTACGGACTTAACACAAGCAGAATTATAATATAGATAGCAATTACAATCCAAATAAAGTCTTCAGAAGATTACAGTACAGAATGCAGCCAAATTGTGATGACAAAATTTAAGCATCCTTTGATGCGGATTTTTATACCGTACTGTAATTTGTTCCATGGTTTTTACAGGTTGGTGAAACGCTTTCAAACGACCGGATCAGTACATGATTCCAGGAAGGGCCGCTCAAGGACAACCAGCCCTACCACGAAAATGATGTTCTACAGAAAGTCACCACGGAATTCAGTTTAAGCCTATATACACTGATTCAGGCAGATGGAAATCACTTTGTAAAGCTTCTGCATTAAATTTCCGGATATCGGTTATAGAAATATGACAACAAGAAACTATGACCTCATATTATGTCGTAGTAGACACAAACTTTCCAACACTTTTTTGCGCCACCCGGTCATATCATAGGTACGTTACTGCCGTACCTAAAGGAATTTAAGTACCAGCAGAAACACAAAAGCTTATGGGTTCCTTTTCCAATCCAAGTTCGGGATGCTGAACTAAATTTTTAACGGTACTCTTTGAGTTTAAGTATCCTTAATGACATAGAGGTGGCCATATGACTTTTCTAAACTTCCCTGAAATTTTTCCATGAATAATCACGGAATAAATGTCTACCATGTGTTGTGATGTGCTTATGAGAAAGATTCTTATTGCTTTTAATTTTCTTCTCATTTCTCCTAGTTGGCATTAGTGTTATATTTAACCGCATATAAGCCGATTTCGGAGATATGGTAACGGTAAGAACCAAGAAACTATGAACAGTCGAACCTCGCTATAGTACTGTACAATGTGTTTAAACTCCTGTTAAAGGATAAAATAATTTAAAACGCTGTGTGTGTCATTGACAGACACATTCTTTCTACTGTTTCTGGTGATTAGCAGACACATTCTGCGTAATATGTACACCCCGCTTACAATACTCACTATGTATAAACTCCGTAAGGAGTTATTCGTAATTTAGTACATACAGCATCCTTCTGTAAAGACGCCCAGATTTCGCAGCAGCACACCTTTTCTTTAAAAAATAGTATTTAGTTAGCTTAAATATATACTCTATTAGGCAAATCAAAAAAGCATAGATGACAGGAGACTTGTGAGATCAGCGGTTGGAAAGAAATCGATCAACAAATGCGAATGAAGAAGAGGAATATTGTTATTTTGTGAAAACTGATAATTTTATACTGTTAAATTAAACAGTATACACAGTTTAAATCAATTAGTGTTAAGTAGCGTACCTTTTTAAACGAAAATCCCTACTCGGATAAGTGGATATTTTCTTCTGATACACACTTATCGAGGTTCGGCTGTACTAAAATGTGAACAAGAACAATTTGAAAATTCATTTTCACAAGGAAATTTTAATGACTAGAATGTCCTTCTGGAGTTTTCTGGAGTTAATTGCTGTAAATTTTTTCAGCATTCGATGACCCTCCGCAATGCGTTTGGTTCAACACTTGGTTTGCCTTCTTTTAATTTTTCAGCCATTTTCGCACATTATTCTCATCAATTGACTCTCACCATACAAAATTTCTGAGCTGTTTGTGAATGTTGCCATCTTCATTGACCTTTTTTAATCAAGAGCTCGATAACTGCTCATAGAACCCAACTTAAAAATACAGAAATTATGTCACTCATCCAGCAGGAATATACTAGCCGGTGGTGTAAAGTATCACATTTGGTTTAATGTTATTTTCAGTGAAACCCTCGAATTTGTAAAATAAGAAAAATTAAGTCCATAGATATTCAGGAAGAATGTTTTTGTTCCATTACTACCATAAAAGTCATTACCAACATGTGATCTTAATGATTTTTCCAGTAATATTTCGGTGTCCATTTTAAAAATATTCATTAAATAATAAATATAACTGCACATTTATTACCTTTAACTCTTCATTTCTTTTTAAATAACAAAAGTCCATATAAAAGGTCACCAAATCTATTTATATATCAGCAGAATTGGAACGACTTGAAACGCTGTTTTATCTGTTCCAAATTTAGATAGCACAGGTTTTTATAACTTTTTTCTTTTTTTTTTTTAGATCTGCTGTTTTATGGGAGGTTCAAGTTTAGGAGCCTAGCAAAATTTCGATCGTAATGGTTTTGACACCTCCATAAAAAAGTAAGTGCATCGAATAATTTGTTTCAATGTCAATAGTTATTGCACGTTTTCGGTTTTACTCTCTCCCATGCCATTTACAGCTCCAGATCAAAATCTTAAATTCAAGCAATAACACTGTCAAGGCAAGAATTATTCGTTGTAAATTTACTAGTAAAAAGAAATTTAGAAGCAATTGAAGTTTTTATTAGGGAAAGTTGATTCCTCGACTCGTCATTAGTTTTATTAGAAGGTGCCTTAAGAATGTTAGAATTCTAGGTACAAATTTGTAATTTCTTTATTTTTAAGTCAGGCATATACTTATAAAAATAGAATTAATTCTACTATTAAATTATTGTAAAAACTATAATGTAATGACCTAAGAACAATTCGAGCGTTAATATTTTTGGTTTAACACTGCATATAGCGAAAATGCAGGGTAGAGAGATACGTTTAAGAAGTTAACAGAAAATATTTCACAGTTTATAACATTTCTATTATAAAAACTCTTAATTACACAATTCTTCATTTTTCTCTTACTATTATTAAATAATATTAGCATAAATAGATACAGGCATTAGTATATTTTTTTTATAAATATGATTGCTAGAACATTTCAAATATCGAGCGGTTGTGCAAACTACTGGAAAGCGCTGCCCTTTCCTCTTTAAATGTCATTTAGGCGTGCCATCATTCGAATAATTCTCCAGAATTTTGTGTAGAGTATGATTTATGGAAATCATATACCCACACCCCCTTCCCTAGCAGAAACTTTGTCAAATATTGATATTCTATTTATGTACCAGCAACGGATATAAAACTTATTCTAGCGAAATGTTATTTTATTGCAGGCTTTTTTAAAGAAAAAAAAATTAATGTTTATTTGGCTCATATGAAAGGACCAAAGGATCCAAGACCTAATTGCTTTTCCACATAGAGAAATAAAGACATTAACGAACATTCAATCCCATAGCGGGATTCGAACCCATAACTCATGAAACCTTACTAATGATAACTTATACTAAGCATTTTAGTCAAGGTTCAGTTTAAACATTGATTCTCGATGTGTTCACTTCGGAGAAAGTCAGAGAGCAATATTTCCTAAAGAACAGAGAAATTGATTATGCTGAAAGTGACCTCATAGCGTGCGTGAATTTCTAATGGCTGAATGAAATATCTATTCCCTGAAAATACCATAACTGTTCTAAGTTGCAGGGATGAGGTCTAAAACCCTTCAAAAAGGATTTCAGATATTTCAGATATAGCTTCCAGCTCCTGTTTAAGGTTATAATGCTTCCACATACGAGTTAGGTCGAGAAATAAAGTATATGAGGAAGTAGCCAGAACTCAAGACGTGAATCGGGAAAAGCCTGTATAAGATGCCCTATAAAAGTCAATTTTAAATATCGACATCTCCTTCCCAATATACAGGGTCTTTATAATTAAAGTTACATTTTGACATGGCCATAAAAAAAAACTACTAGACCAAAAGCTATAATACTTGGTAATATTATTATGGAAAGTTCATACCGACCAAAAAAAAAATTAGTTCAAAAGGTCAC
>JAHWFO010023621.1:1090779-1182290 GCA_023313115.1 Rhysida immarginata
CAACTTATACGAGGTAGGAATGGATGTGCGTTACCCGGACGGCAATGGTAGGGTCCATGTAAATTAGGATCTAAATATGTAAATTATTCGTGTTCTCTCCTTTAAACAAGAATGATTTTACCGCCAAAGCGGATAAAGGGAGCACATTTTCTTGTTATAGTATCGTACATGGATATATAGAATTAACCAACATTTTAAAACACTTGAGAGTAAATAAATAAATATGAAAACTAAATTGTAAATTACTATTTAAATAGGCTAACGTATAGAGAGAATTTAAAAGAATAAACTTGAAGAATGAAAGGTAAATTGAGAGTGAAGTTATTCCTCATACACTTAAAAAAATAAAAGTTCTTTAATTTGTAAGAATTCTAACATAATGTTAAACGAAGTGAGCCTCAATTGCTGAAGCGTTGTGTGTAAGCATCTATTAGATTTTCATATTAAATTACTAAAGTCTTATTGAAGCAAGCGATTAACTACTATTAAATTAATTAGTAATGAGTTTTAGATACCATTAAGCATAAGAGTACTATACTCTTGATTCAAATAAGCTATGGATAACAAAAGATCTAATAACGCGTAAGGAGTTGGTTGATATATTACACGCCATATCTTAGCATTAAAAGTTCTATATATTCTATAAATTCTGCATTGTACCATTAGGGCACGTGCTACAAAACCAATTGCCATTATCATTATTTACTCGTTATATTCACTCATGGCTTGTTGTTACGAGGTGTTTGATATATTACATGCCATATGTTAACATTTAAAGTTCCAATGGTGCCATATGGTATCATATGGCATCTTTAAGGCACGTGCTACTAAGCCAATACAATTATTATTTACACGTGATATTCACTCATGGCACATTGTAACGAGTTGTTTGATATATTACATGCCATATCTTAGCATTGAAAGTTCCAATGGTACCATACGGTATCATAGAGCACCATTAGGGCACGCGCTAGTAAACCAATAACCATTATCATTATTTACACGTGATATTCACTCATGGCACCTTGTTATGAGTCGTTTGATATATTACATGCCATATCTTAGCATTGAAAGTTCCAATGGTTTCATAGGGCACTATTAGGGCACGTGCTACTAAACCAATAACAATTATTTTCTCATGATATTCACTCGTTACATGTTGTTACGAGTCGTTTGATATATTACATGCCATATGTTAGAATTGAAAGTTCCAGTGGTACCATATCATGCCATAGGGCACCTTTAGGGCACGTGCTACTAAACCAATAACTATTATCATTATTTACACGTGATATTCACTCATGGCACCTTATTACGAGTCGTTTGATCTATTACATGCCATATCTTAGCATTGAAATTTCCAATGTACCATATGGTTTCATAGGGCACCATTAGGGCACGTGCTAGTAAACCAATAACCATTATCATTATTTTCTCGTGATATTCACTCATGGCACCTTGTTACGAGCCGTTTGATATATTACATGCCATATCTTAGCATTGAAAGTTCCAATGGTACCATATGGTTTCATAGTGCATCATTAGTGCACGTGCTACTAAACCAATAACTATGATCATTATTTACACGTGATATTCACTCATGGCACGTTATTATGAGTCGTTTGATATATTACATGCCATATCTTAGCATTGAAAGTTCCAATGGTACCACTTGGTACCATTAAAACACGTACTACTAAACAATTCAGACATCACTATATACCGTTATATTCATTCATGAGACTTCCTTGCACGTACACGTGCCATTAGACCGATACTTGCTATCACTAGTTACTCTTTTATATTCGTTCATGATATGTTGTGACAATTTGTTTGATATATTACATTGCATATCTTGTTATAGGAAATGTTTAAGAGGGTATCATAATGGTACCATTAAAGCATTAGAGCACGTACTTATTCCGGCTATCTCACGTTCATACTTCTGCGTACTCTGTCCCATTTTAATGGATTGGTGAAAACAGACTGTGAAAAAGTTAATTCGTTTTCAAGTTATCGTAATAAATGTTAAGCTCCCTAGGAATAAAAAAATTCTCTTGATTTAGGGACCGAACTGCCCTTTTAATAATCGTCAAACACGTGCATCCTGCACGCACACCATCTCATTAACGTTTAGAGCATGCGCAGAACCGAACCCATGTTCTCAACACGCGTTTTACCAAATGCGAGGATAATTCGTTTCTTCCAGCAATTCAAGACATGATTGAATGAATTGTGAGATTGCAATACATGCAATTCAATACATGCAACGCAATGAATTGTGGGATTGTTTACAGACGGACGGACGGACGGACAGCTGGACAAACCGATCACATAAGCACATTTCTATATATAGAAAATGTGCTAAAAAGAGGAAACGAAACATATAACTCCATTGTCGTACAATGGATCGCTTGACTAATGCGGAGCTGGCGGGCATGGATCTCGTCTACAGCGAGGCACATGGCAATGCTACTGAAGCGGAAAGGATTTACCAACAGCGTGTGGAGAAGTCAGTGATTCTCCGGACATCTTCACCAGAGTTCGCAAGAATCTCGTCCGCAGACTAAACACATGCATCGAGGCTCAGTGTCGGCATTTTGAACACCTACTGTAATGTCATTGCTACCTCGTACAAGTTCTATTATCTCTGTAAGGATGTATTTCCGGACTCATGTTTATAGGAAAAATTTTGTTCCCCGCTACTGTAAAAGTTGACTTTAGTAACTGCGAGCACTGCGTGCACTGCAGTGAAGCCTCTCTCAGAGACACCCAAATGAACAATTCATTCATAGCAACTGTTTCGTATCCGCCCTGCAGTGAAGCATCACTTAAAGACGCCACTGTTGACTCATTATTTCGTAGCATTTTACTCTGAAGTTACTAATAACTATTAGAAATTAATAAAGTTTATTTATTATTCGTAAATATTTAACAATAATCAATTAATGTTATTGAAACGCTTAGTATAAGAATTTACAAAATTATTACTAATTAATAACTGATTTAAACATTTGATATAAGCTTATTAAAAAATATTACTAAATTGCAAAAAAAAAAAAAAAAGTTCAGTGGGTCTTGTATCACAAAGAAATGACGAGTCTTGTATCATTTTATTTGCTTAAAGTAACAGTCCTTTAAAATAACCTAAATGTGTAAACACGGAGTTTCTTTGTGTGATTATGATTTTATTCCCATAAACTGCCTTCGTTTTACGCAAATAAATACTAAAAACAAACAACCATCTTGTATAAATAATAATAATAATAATAATAATAATAATAATAATAATAATAATAATTTAACAACAGCGGGGAAAGAGCTGACAGCCAGAATCAGCTGAGAGAACGAACCCCCGTGTTGCCCCTCAACGGGCAAGAGCCCAAAACGGGGTTAATGAGATACGTATAAACTAAAATAAGAAAACACACTTAATTAATAGAAGAAAATCATAAATTTAAAGTGAATTAAAAAACATAAATACGAAGAAGGACAAAAAAAAAACAAAGACAATAATAATGAAAAAGTAACAGCAAAATACTAATAATATAATTTAAAACGAAGATTTTCAGTAGAATTTAAATTAAAATGATTGAAATATTTATTAAAATAGCAATAAGCTTATATATCGGATCAATATCCGCAAGATTAGTCTCCAAATATAAGGTTGTTTAATATAGAAACCTGTTCTTTTAGCCAAAAGGGCCGTAGGAGTAAACACAGAATAAGAGTAAAAAACGTTTAAACGCCCAAGTAACAAATCCTGTAGTATATTACATAAATTCTTCCGTAAAATTACGCGTAAATCAAATTTAGCCTCTATTTCTTTAAACAAGATTGGGATAAGAGAGCGACCAAATTTAAACCTTAAGAATTTTATGAAGGCTGAAAGTTTTCTATTCAAAGTAATAAATTTTTGCGTCTCACCACCGTTCCAGATTAATACTGCAAACAAGACCTTCGGAATAACAATCATTTTAAATAAACGTACAAAAGTTTCATAGTTCTTAAAGAAACAAGTCAATCTTTTTAAAAAAAACAATCCTTCTACCAATATCTTTATAAATAGCCTCCACATGTTCACCAAAGGAGCAGTTATCAGAGAAGACCACACCTAAATCAGTAATCTTAGATTTCCTTGTAATCATCTGTCCATTAATGTTATACCTAAAAAGAAACGGAGTCACGTTTCTGTGAAATGATACAGTAGAGGATTTTCCGGATTAAGGATAAGACCGTTATTTCTAGACCAGATCAAGATCTTGTCCAAGGCAATATGAAGACGCTTACAGTCCTCAATGGAGGAAACCTCCATGAACAATTTAACATCATTTGCATACAACAAGAGTTCAACATTCCCACCGCTGATAGTCTTGACAATGTCGGCGATGAAAACGTTGAATAATAGAGGGCCAAGAGAAGAACCCTGTGGAACTCCTCGTTCAATGGAATTAAACAAATTATTAGCACGATTAAGATGTAAACGAAAGCAGCGATCAGATAAAAAAGATGAGAGCCAATTAAAAACTCTGACCGATAAACCGATAAGCTTTAATTTTCTTAATAATGAAGAGATATTCACGGAGTCGAACGCTTTGGAGAAATCGAGGTATATTACGTCGACCTGTCTCCGAGCGTCGACATGACGGAGCATATAATGCGAGAAGAAAGCCAAATTCGTCTCGACAGAACGTTTGCTGCGGAAACCATGCAGTTCATTCGGAAAAGCTTTTTCAAACATAATAGACAATTGGTTCGAGACTATATTTTCCAAGATTTTAGCAAAAAAGTTAATCAGTGTGATAGATCTGAAACCTCCAGATATACCAGCAGCATCTTTTTTGGGAATCGGAACGACAAGCACCCTCTTCCAATTTGTCGGGTAAGAGCCGGTGCTTAAAGAACATCTAAAAAGGTGACCGAGTGGTTAATTAAAGCTGAAAAGCACCCCTTAAAAACATAATCAGGTTTATCTTCAATAATCATGGCTTTAGAAGCAGAACACCTATTAGCAATCTCGAGGATTGCCCAATCCGTGGGTAAAACAAAGTCAATACTTTCGCCGATTTCAGCCCAACATGCACGAACGGCATCCTCGTAGAAGGACGAGTTGTTTGAGAAGATATTTTCTTCTCTAAAGTTATCAATAAGAGTTTTAATTTCAGAATCTGCTAAGTCTACGATGCCAAAAATGTTTCTTTTTCAGTAACTTAGTCGCAGATTTCCAAAAAAGACTAGAATTAGCAACCATATCTTTTTCTAAGGAACAATAAAAATTCTCTTGATCGGCCATCCAGGCTAATTTGAATTTTTTTCTGATCTCGGTATAGTTGTTATGTGTCTCAACTATTATATTTTTTAACTTCTTTATGGAGCCTCTGCTTTTCCCTCCACAAGAGCATTGTACTCGGAGACATCTGAATAGGAGGCTTAAATCTGAGGGCTCTAGTTACATAAGTCAAGGAATGTAACCGGGGAACGCATTGGAGAATGACCGATCTGATTTTAGTGATCAGAACATCCCAGATTCAATTAACATCCTGAAGTTCGAAGAGGTTATCCCAATTGGATTCAGCTAGAAGTTTATAAATCATGGGAAAGTTGGCCCTTTTGAAGTCAAAGATAGAATTACGATACCGGCGAACCGGCTTAACCAAATAATCCTTTAAAGAAAGTATAAATGCAGGATGGTATTTATCGACGGGTACCACTAGATCATTGTCCTCAACAATCATAATGTCTTCCGTAGAGAAGACTTTATCAAGAGTGTCGGATCAAAAGTTAAGAACTTTATTACAGTTAATCAGATTGAACTCCGACATAAGGTTGATAATAATAATAATAATAATAATAATTTTTAATAATGATGTAACAACGATGGGAGGAAACCCTTCAGATAAACCGGAGGGAAAAAACCCACGTTGTCCCCAACAGGCCGAGGCCCAGAACAGGGTTGATGAATATACATATAAAATAAGAAAGAAAATAAGATCAAAAATAATATTAGAGAAACAAGTGTAAAAGTAAAGCAATGAAATACTACAACAAAAGAGCAAAGGAAAGAGGAAAACGAACAATTTACAATTATTATTATTATAGGTAGCAACAATAGGGAATAACCCACCAAATAAACTGGAAGTCCAAGCCGCTATGTTGCCCCCCAACAGGCCAAAGGCCCAAAATGGGGTTATTTAAGATACAAGTCAAAGGGAAGTAACGTAGTTAAATAAAAAGGACAAGAAAAAAACAGAAAAACACAATTTTATTTATACAGATTAACAGAAATAAAATAATAATTACAAAGATAAAAATTCAATAATAATAATTCAATTCAATTCAATTCAATTCAATTCAGTTCATGTACTGTGTTCACACAGCTAATTCAAGCCAACACGGAACTACAATATAGAGCAAATAGAATGAGAGTTACCATATAAACAATAACTACAACCATAATCACAAAGGCAGGATAGTAACATGACGAGGAAAATTAATTAAATAAATCAATGACATCAGAATTCTCATTGTATAGTTTTTGAATTCTGAACATTGTATCTCGACGAAATTCTTCTGAGTTTAATAGGAGGCCAAGGCTTCAACACACGCTTCCTCGTAGTATGAGACGGTACTCGGATGAAAATGGACTCGAGAAGGTTCGGAGCATCCATCTTCCCTAGTAAAACATTCTTAAGAAAGGCAAAATCAATCTTCATTCTAATGTCTGAGAGTGCACACAGATCTGAAGGTACATCAAAATTCGGGAATTTCCGCTTCAGAAACCGGAGAAAAACATTTTGCACCCTATCCAGTTTACAAGACTGCATATTTGAACCCCCATTCTATAAAACAGAACAGTAGGACAAAATGGGTAAAACTAGACTCCGATAGAGCCGAACAAATGTAGACGGGCACCGAAAATCGGCTCCATTGCGCACAATGGTACCAAGAGCTCTGTAAGCCTTCAGACGATCAGTCCACATAGGAATTATAGGAAAGTGTGCTATCAGCGATTAAGAGCTTGACAACTTGCACATTTCCACAAACAGACTAGGAGAACTCGATAAAATTGGTCTTTTTTGTCACATTTGGCTGCATTAATTGCAAGATCATTCTGTTCACACTAATGACATATACTATAAATTTCCTGCTGAAGCAGGTGAGCATTAAGACAATTATGTTACCAAAAAGTTTCACATCATCTGCATACATCTGCACATGGGAGTTTCTAATCACCTCGGGGAGGTCAGCAGTGAAGATAACAAATAATAAAGGCCCTAGGACAGAACCCTGTGGAACACCGCAGTGAGGCCTATAGGGCAATGATGAATGATGTCGTATAGATACAACAAACAGTCGATCCAACAGGAAAGAGCGCATTATCCGAAGGAGCCCATCAACAATCCCATACGCATGCAATTTTTTAATTAGTAACTCATATTTGCATATCAAAGTAGACCACGTCAAGTTGCTGGCAGTGGTCAAGAGCATCATAAGTGGTGAGAGATACAAGATTGCTCACAACGGAACGTAGGGGAATGAAACCGTGTTAACACGCAGGAACATGAGGAAGGACATATTGTAGAAGATATATATGAATGATGTTGTCAAAGACTTTGGCAGTGGGTGGAAGGATAGAGATCGGCCTATAGCTATCCATGTGAGTCCGTTTGGGAGAACCACCCTTAAAGGCAGGAACCACAACCGCATTCTTCCTTATTTTAGGATAATGGCCAGCTTTTAGACACAAATTAAAGATGCGCCTAAGAGGAATAATTATGACATCTCGAAGGCCTTTGAGAATAAAGGAAGGAACCTCTGTCGGAGAATTGCAAGGCTTGGCCCGTAATCTATTAATACCGTAGGCAACATCTCTATCAGTGAACTCGGTTAAGATGAGGGTATCAATAGAGGGACATAGGTAGAAGTTCTCCGAGAATGTGTTGAAAGAAGTAGAGACAGTTTCACTGAAATGCTGAGCAAAACAGTTACTAATATCCAATCCATCAGTAATAAGACCAGCAGAGGTAATGATAGTAGTTTTTCGATCCTTTCTTTTGGAGTAGTAGTAAATCTGGTTATTTTTCTTATTACGGGAGTTATTCGTACATTCGCTACATGGTCTTACGCCCCAAATATAAAAATAATTCTGGTAATGGATAGGTCATAGCGTAGCCACCGTATATGTAAACAGTAACAAAGACCCCAAGTATCAAGTTTATTAAAGAAAAGCTGATGGATTATTTAAACACGATGCCTCAGATGTTAAAATGTTACAATACAGATGTTAAATGCGTTTAAATAAATAATAAATGAAAATAGGAAAGAAACGAAAATTCCAGTCTGGGATCGCGACGCTCTAAGCAATTAAGTCATTGTTGACTAATGTAGGCTCGCGGCTTGATTTTTCATTTATCACTTAAATTTAATGTCATATTCACCCGGATGCACGACAATAATGAAAATATGTAGTATAAATTTTATGGCCAACGCCATCACCAAATAATTAATTCAGTAAATTAATATTAGAAAATAATTTTAAAAAAAGACCCCCCTCTCCAAATACGAAAATAAAAACTCTAGTAAATTCTGATAAACAAAACCCCACATATTTTTCAAATAATTCAATAAAATAATGTATAAATTATAAAAAATCAGATAAAAATTAAGGTTTATTTCTGGGATATGTCCTCATTTGTGCTATTACTCTAGGAGTTTTGACCGGTGGGGTTTTGCAAGATGCTACTTCAAACAAATCACAATCAAACAGATCGCGACCTAGTATTACCTTAGATATACAGATCGCGACAATGTATATACAGAATTCATTTATGTGATACAAGACCCACTCAACTTATTTTTTTGCAATTTAGTAATTTTTTTAATATGTCAAATGTTTAAATCACTTATTAATTAGTAATAATTTTGTAAATTCTTATACTAAGCGTTTCAATAAAATTAACTGATTATTGTTAAATATTTACGAATTAAAATAAATTTTATTAATTTCTAATAGTAATTAATAACTTCAGAGTAAAATGTTGCGAAATTATGGCGTCTTTAAGTGATGCTTCACTGCAGGGCGGATACGAAACAGTTGCTATGAATGAGTTGTTCATTTGGGTGTCTTTGAAGGATGCTTCTCTGCAGTGCATGCAGTGCTCGCAGTTCCTAAAGGTCAATTTTAATGGTAGCTTTGACTTTCACTTAATGTTGATGGCAATTTTATCCTGCTCCCTTGCAAGTTATTCGCTTGACGAATTTTCAAAATTTCAGCGCATTTATCTAAACGTTCTTGATGAATGAAAGTATTTGATCTTTTTTTGCACTGCAAATAAACAATTTGGCTTAATTGTAGCCATCGGAGAAACTGGTTTAGTCCTGACCATCTTAGTCCGAGCAACAATATAACCTTCATTTATTTCATCTTGGATTTTAAAAATCAGTAATTTTAACAATTTTGACTACGAGATAAACTGTATGTTCGTTCGCGACTATTTTGCTCCTCCTGCCAAAGCTATGTCCTATCAAATGGTTGCCAGGATAAGCTTTTTCACCATCTTAGTGATTAAATTAATGGTAAAAAAAAAAATTCAGCTCTGAACATGTAAGTCAATTGATTTTTTCCCCCACATCATTACGTCGACGGCAGGAGTACATTTCTACAATAGAGGTAGCAGGAAAACTATTTTTTTTCTTAATGGAATGTCAATAAACATTCGGTAAAACTTCAGCTTTGAACATTTGTAATATTTACCGATATTTTTAAACAATCTGCTTATAAGCGTTGTTCTGCTGGTGCGCCGGCAGGAGTTGATTTTATGTTAACAAAGCGTTAATAGGCCTATGACACACAAAAAAATATTATTGTTGAACAAATGTTTCAAAAAACAGTGTCGCTGGCTCCCGGACTATTCCATTATGATGTCTTCATCGCACGAAAGTCAGACCCCCCGAAGCTCAATTTTCACGCAAGGAAACACGAAGAAAACCCAGATAGCCAGGTTCGACAAGTTACGTGGACGGTGCAATCCTATTTTCTCGCCATTTAGATGGAAGGTGCAGATAGCCTTGGGTTCTTTTTTCGCCATTTTTCAGCACTTGTGGAGCACACTGCGTGACATACCATTCTGCACTGCCAGTTTTGCCAGTTTGCAGGGAAATGGTTGGCATATGACCAGCGCAACAATATCTCCAGCGCTTCGAATACTTTTCGTTTTATTCAGCAGAGGGTCTGAATTTGTGTACCCATTCCTGTGACTGCTCTTTATTCTCAGGGTCATAGTGCTAAAACCATATTTCATGACCAGTTAGGATGCTTAAACTGACCGTGATTCGCCTTATCTTTCGAGCATTTCATGACACCACTTCACTTTTTCCTCTTATTTGCTCTGACGTCAACACGTTGGGGACCCATCTCGCACATCGTTTCCTTAGTTGAAGATGAAATCGCAAAACGGTGTTGACTGCTGTCGATCCGAAGTGGAGGGACTCCTCTATTACGCTAGTAAGTAGTGGTACGTGGATCTGCTTTTAACACGTTCTTTATATGGCGAATGTTTTCCAGAGTGACTGCATCAGGAGAACGTCCACGGCATCGATCATCTTTCAGAGACTTTCGTTCCCTTCCAAATTCTTGAAACCATGTCCTCTAATCTCGAATTTTTTCGTGTTAACAATTCACATGAGTTAATACTGTTGGTGGTACAAACACGATATTCTCGAAAATCAACTCATGTGCTTTTCGTTCTTTTCAAGTGAGTTGTTCTCTAACTCATGAGTAGAGTTTTAGAGATAGCTACGAATAAAGTGAAATTAGCTGACGAATTCATATTATCATTCTCGATTTCAGACGCTTAACAATGTCCAAACTCATGTGAGTGAGACGTACTTCCTTTTACCAGTCGAGTTCGCTTTATACGGAGACAGTAAAGAGAATGGAGATTGGACAATTTTCAGTTTTCCCATACTAAAATCTGTACCCGTTTTTATCGGTGTTTCCTCTGGATTCTGTTCTTCAAACTTAAGGGCCTATTATGTGACATAAATCAGTTGTTATTAAGTGACGTTGCTGTTGAGCCGTTCAAAAATGCCCTTTTCCAGTTGCTTTCAGCCCCTTTGCATATTTTACTGCATCTTTATTTTATATATTTATTGGCACTTATACATACAAAGGAATAAATTATAAAGTAAATCGTACATTACAATCAATAACATAAAAACGGTAAAAAAAAATTTAGAACACACATAACCAGTAAATAAATAACACGAAACCACAATTCCACAATAAGATATTTTAATGACATCAGGGGCTACGCTCCCTTCATCAGTGAATCAATGTAAATCTAGGTTATTAAAATATCTTGGTTAAAATTATTCTGGAAGTGTGGTTTCATGTAGTTGTTTACTGATAGTGGTGTCCACAGTTTTTGGCCCATATCGTTTGAACACACACAACCTGAAATGGCTCGTAATTTTGTGCAGCTAAATACTGTAAGAATCTTTATGTAAAATGTGTGCTGATAATTAATAGACAGAACACGTATGAAATAACGATTCTAACAGTATTTGGCAATGCAATATTTACGACCAATATAGAGTTATTTGCGTGTGTTCTAAAGTTTTGAAAAAAAAACCTAAATACAAATAAATTTCAGAAATTGGAGGCATAGTGTTCCGTCCTCTAACCGCGTTCCGCAGAGTAGCAGATAGCAAAGTACAACATCGCAGCCTCCATCTTTGTGCAGTATTAACGTTCATCTTTCATCTTCATGCACAATAACGGTCATCTCATCTTCATGCAGCGTTTAAGCAACATCTTAAACCTAAATAAAAATTGTCAACATCGAAACTATAAAGCGTCACCTGGATTCTGTTGCTCAAGCTGCCCAACCGGAAATGGTTACATAAAAAACTATGAATTGGATAGTCTCTTTTTCTGACAGTCTCTGGTTTTATAGTTTGAACTGCAGAATACCAATCATGTGAATCAAAAGTACTCGTGTGTATAATTGATTGCATCACGAAAAATTCGAGAATAAGGGCCCAGTTTGTGACACATGATTTCGACGGATGTTAGTCCGGGAAAGTTTCTCTCAAAGTTTCATAGCAATCATTTTAATTTAGGCACTTTTTATAGTCGTAGGAATTCATGACTTTGCACGCCTCTCTTGAAATCTCCATTATGAAATGCTCCTGCAGTCCGACAATGCTCACTTAGAGCCACTTTTTAGTTCAAACCAGAGTCAATAGAAGAAAGGTCTTTTAATTCTGCCTCAATACATTGTTAATGTAGTTTTCGCGATAATAGCGCCAGTTGTTGAGCGCTTCCTTGAATTGTACCTCGCAATCCGAGATTGGCTGTCTGCTGTCATTCACACAAAACAATTGTCTCTAATATGCCAAAAGTCCATACAGTGTTAAGGATTGTCAACCATTGTTAAAGATTCGTAGCATTGTGTAAGTTATGAGTTCTAAGCATTCCTTCTATTGATTGTGGTTTAAAAGAATACCTGCATGACAATGAAATTCGGGCAGATTTACAGGGTGCGTCAAAAATGTATACAAACTTTTTTTAGATGTCATCTATAATTTTTTTCCGTAACAGCAAAATCGAAAGCTTATATCCCAATATTATTACATGCTTTGAATGAAGACGATCCCCATAAAAAAGACCATAACTGCCATCTAGACATAGGAGATTACTTGATAACCTTTGATAGGAAAATGCATAGGAACTACTGTTCGCCGTATTCAAAAATATCTCAACGCTTATGATAATTACTTTGAACATCTGTCGTAATTGTAGAAATCAAAAAGAAACCAAAGAGATTCATCGCTTGATGCCTGTATGAATTTACTGTTACAACTTTTATAAAGTTTTTTTCTTTTGCTCTATTGTGTATACATTTTTTCGACGCAGCCAGTATAATGAATGTCTACACGTGTCACGGTACTTAAAATTGCCTGTTCTTCAGCTACAAATTTTTACCGTTGCTTCTCGTGCAGTATTATTGCAATACCACCTAGAGAGAAATCCTGCGCACGGAAACGTCATATATTGTTACATCACCTAAGGTAAGATCGTAGCCCACGAGAAAGACAAATTTTGGACATGTTATTGGTATAAATACGAATAACAATGCTCTATCTACGATGATGTAACAATGAATTACGTTTCATTTCGGAGGCCTTCTCTCTCGGTGGTTACCAATGACGTATATTAAAGATAGACTCCGAATCCTATTGTTGTAACTTGAAGCAAATTGGGAAGCTCCATGCCCAGAACTGCCATGGCTGAAAGTGAGTGAAGATGATGCAAAACACATGGCTAAACACGAGAGTAGCTGATTAATAATTCTTTCACACGCCGATCACGGAGTGATAAGTTTATCTTTTCGTTTACTTTGTATTTGAAGTATTTTATTATATTTTATAAACAATTTTTCGATCATGGTTTCAATTTCAATTTCGTTTCGATTGTCTTTCAGTTACGTATTTTCATTTTAGTTACGTATTTTTTATTTATTTTTGTGGAAAATGATTCCTGATTCTTTTTCTTGTCTGTTTGTACAGTTGTACGCAGTTTAACTTTGAGGAATGGTTTTGAATTAATTATTCCTCAGGCCTAAAATCTTCAAAAACAAAGCAGCCAGACAGCTAATTACTCCACGGCTCACTCCTGCCCAGAACTATCATGGCTCAATTTGCTCCACTTTTTGCCGCTGTTAACAATAGGATTCGGAGTCTATCTTTAATATACGTCATTGGTGGTTACGGTCTGAGAAACAATTCAACCATCATTGTTTCCAACAAACGAAAAGACTGATTATTATAATCTAAGTTGGAGACAATGAACTGGGATTGTTGGTCAGACTCCGATGCTCAGGTGACTTTTGAGTGCAGGACTGTCTTTCTCATAGTTCTCGTATTCATCTTCATGACGTCGCTACCAATTGACTGATAAGTCACATTGCAATTAGATCATCCGGTTTCACAATTGCTAACTGTATTAACATTAAATGGCTATCCTTAAATTTTGTTACGTGTTATTGCATATGCTGTTTATATGAAAAACTTAAACTTTCAAAATTTTGCAATTCTTCAAAATAACGATTGGCTAAAACGTAACTAAACCGTAATTTGTTTTCGTAGGTATAGTACATTACAGCGACTATAGTTTTGAAATATGCTTAACAAAAGCTGATTTTAATAAATCTGAAGGGGAGAGTAATAAATTCATGTAAGTAAAAACAAAATTATTTTTATTAAAAGTAAATAACAAACTTTATGAATGCAGATTTAGTCTACAGAAAAATATCAATACTTGTGGAGGTTGCCATTAATAATGTATGATTTCTTTTTATTTAGGTTTGGACTGGATAAATGAATTCCGAGAATTTCTGAACGCTTCTTCTCTTATTAAATATTCTAAACAGCAGGCGCGAGCCCTGAACTACGCCTTTATAAAAACTCCATCAACCATTCATTGTTATATTTTGCACTTAGCCGCACTTTTAATAAAACGCGGCGCTTGTTTAAAGCTGTAATCGCAAAGCTTCATCGTGGTCAGAGGTTAAAGTCATAAACGGAATGCAAGGATCAGCAAAAGAGCGAGGAAAGCTATTTCGATAGTATTTGACTGCGAAGCTCGTGAAGTGACCCAGTGTTAAAAGGATTCTTTTGGTGCGGGAAACTTAGGGCCTTAGGACGAGACCACGTTCAAGAGATTACAAAAGAGCGGTTGGTCCTCGATGACCCTGCTAAACCAGCGCCCCCACGTTTCCATTATTTTAAAAGCAAATTACAAACACCACTGCTGATTCACACACATACAAACGAAAGAGTAGGAAAAAAAAAACAAATCATGTTTAAAACATTTCCCAAAGACAAAAGGAAAAAAAATCTCCAACTCGCTATGGGATTTCGACAAGTTTTGCCAGTGCATTAAACAAACGAGATCTTCTTAGGGAAATCGGATTTCCAAAATAATGAGGTCCAATGGAAAATGTAGAACTGCCGAGGGAAAAATAAATGGGCTCCCAAGCCATTATGGATGCTTGGCATTACCGCTTTTTTTAATTAAGAAAACTCTTATTAAAGTTTTAAAATATGACTGTTGCTGATGTACATTTTTAATCTTATGAAAAAAAAAGATTAAATCTATTAAATTAATAAAAAAGTGATTAATTTTACCTATTTCCAGAAATTCTGATTTTTATTTAGCGTAGTTCATATCAAATCGTCCGTAATTATGAAATTAAAAAAAATTAAACTTTTAAAAAGTTTATTTATAATTTTTTATCTAGAAAGCTGCGCGCTGAGAATTAAAAACTTGATGAAATTAAAAGGTTAGAAAGTCTTCTCGTATACTATGGTGTAAATTGAATTATTCCTAAATAATGAAACTAACGCAAAAAGCGAATTTATACAAATGAAATTGAAGAACCGAAAGATTAGTTAAGAGTACAGATTTAAATTATTACCTAGTAATTCTTTATTTATTCGAGCAAATAAAAGTTCTTTAATTTAACAAACATTTAATTTAATAAGAATTTCTACGATAATTTTAAACGAAGTGAGTATTAAGGCTAAATCATACTAAGGGCAAAACCTGACGTTACCAAGCGTCGAACCAACTTCAAATAAAAGCGTTGATCTGTTTTCATAGCTCCGTCCCTTTTGCGCCGTGTGGCTGATCAGACTGGCCGTAATTTGCAGCAAAGTTAACGCCGAGACGTGAAGCGTACACGTTTTGAGACTTCAACTATGTTCAAGTATCTCATGCACTAAAACGTTTGTTGCATCACAGAACCTTTATCTCGTTAATTAACTATGCAACCATGGACCAACTAAAGAACTATTGTTTCATTGCAAACTAGTTTTACAGTCTTTTCGTGTAGCCAGTTAGTAGTTTATGAACGATGAAAATAAAAAAAAATGTCGTCTCCTATTCCATGTATGGCAATTTAAATTATATGAATTTTTGATATCTGCCGGTATTGATTCTTCTTAATATTTTAGATAAGCAGGAAATACACGGTCATCCAAAAAGCAGGTTTCAAACATTTATTTCAAACAAATAGTAAAATATAGAAACACATTCTGCACATCAATGACAAAGGATGGTTCAAAATTTTAATGGCCCGCGATTAGAGATATCGCAGGAACCTGATCACAGTACGCAATTGAACGTTTACCATCTTTCTGTATTAGCCGCCACCTTAAAACGAAGACTATACGAGGGGGTTGTTGTTAAGTAAGGTCCGTTTTATAATAAAACAAAACTACAATATATATTTTCAAACAGCTTTCTTTTCCATATTCTACATACTTTAAATTTTTTTTATACAAAGTTTCCAAGTTTATTTAAACACTTGTCATAGCGCTCAATGAGCTTCTGCATGAGTATTTTATAGAAGTGTGCCGCCTGTGAGGAAAGCCACGCAGTTTTCGCTTCTTCATCGTCGTTGCAACACAGGCTGACGAGAGACTTCTTTAGGTACTGGGACAGGTGGTAGTCATTGGACTGTATGGAGAATGGTCAAGTTGTTCCCAACCAAACATCTGATTAGATTGCCTTTGAGCAGAGTGTGTCCTTGCATTGTCAGCATATAATAATAAAGGAAATACTGAACACGTAATTATATACAGTACCTAATCTTTTAATACTATACATAAAATAATTAATTGGCAAAGGCCTTATTTATCGACCCTAAATCACTAAACCTCCGCAATGAAATTCGGGACGCGGTTCGTGTAAACGCAACTGAACCGAGGTTCGAAAATGTCCCGATAGTCTTTTGGTTATAATCGGTAAAAGTCAGCCAGAGTAGTTTGTTTTTTGTTACTTTCTTTAACAATACACTTCTCTGCTCTCATTAGATGTTCTTGGGCGATATCGCTAGATGAGTTTGCGTAGAGAAAATATCTCAACGTTTTGATCACGCCTGCAACATCTTGTGTTTTCTCACCACTCCTATTAAAATTTGTATCATTTTTAGAATTGCTTGACATCACGCTTTATCTCAAACTGTAAATAGTACATTCTTTCATTACATGAAAAATAAGCTTACAGATTCCTCCTCACACCCCACCCCCACCCACAAACAAGCCTCACTGAGATTCCTAATTGACCGTGCCCTGAAGCTCCCCCTCTGCCCCCTATCCAGATCTTCAGAACTCCGCATAATCCGACACCTCGCCCACTCCAATGGATATTCGACCAGCACGTTCTCCCGCATTCTTCACCGCCACAGACGGGCCCTTCTCTCCCCACCCCCACCTCCTGTTTCGCCCCATACTAAAAAATGGACGTCCTTACTATATCTGGGACCTAATTTCTCCCAGCTTTCCGATTTCTTATCGTCCCTTGGCCTCCGAATATCATTTCGTACTCCAACCCCAGCTGCTCGCACCCTGAACCCGCCCACATCCGTCACCTCCGACAAATATTCCCAGTCCGGAGTTTATCGCCTGAATTGTGCGTTTTGCGATATGTTCTATGTGGGATTATCAACCCGCAATCTTGAGTTGCGTTTCAAAGAACACCTTGACTCGTATAAGAAACGGGACCGTGTCTCCCACTATGCAAACCATCTCGCAGATTCCGGACACACTTTGAAGACAAAAGAAGAAGTTATGTCTGTCTTGCATATCTGTACTAAACCAGAAAAAACTGCTACCCTCGAAGCGATCGAAATATTCAAGGCCAAGAGGTCCACCCCACACTAGTTTCTCAATTGCCAGACGGACTTTAATGTGTATGCAATACTTAGTTCTTTATCTGATCTACTATGATTTTCTCTCGTTTTCTTTATTTTATGTTTCTTCTGCATTTTGTAAGTTTCTTACCCCTTTATTTTATTTTGTTTTTATGTAAATCCTCTTGTCTTCGGACAACCGGATATGTTCTCTTTTCGGTCCGCGTTAAACGCACCATCTCTGTACAACATCTTTTTTGTATCTTTCAAAAAAATTTTTGTATTTATTCTATTTTATTTTACTGGCCATTACATCATTTTTGAACTCATTGGCCCCCTTGCTTTATATCATATTGGTTCTTGTATGTATTTACGCTCATTGCTTAACTTGTACTACTGTTCTGTATATACAGGGTGTTTTTGAATTGAGTACAGATTTTTGGGAGATGATAGAAGAGGTCCTTAGAAGTATTTTTTGTCATATGAACATGGGGTCCCCGCAGCTCCGTTTACTTACAATACTGCATTGAATAATCAAATGACACCGGGACGCAGTGTGCGTTGGTAGGCCTAGATTATTTAATTTTTAACAATTAACACAAGCAATCTACTGTAATAAATTTTAAAGTAATTGTTTGCAAAGAAATTTCAAGGTGCACGTGCTTGTTTGTTGGATTGGTCGTGGCGGACCAGTTGCTTGGCCACCGAGATCACCAGATCTCACGCCGATGGATTTTTTTTATGGGGAAGCATAAAATCAATGGTGTACTCCGAACCCGTAGATACCGAAGAAGAATTGGCGGCTCGTGTTGTCGCGGCAGCAGGTGACATCAGCGACCGTGCAAATCAACTGTTTCCACGCGTACTTCAATCCATCATAAGGCGTTGCGAATTGTGCTATGAAGCAAATGGCGGTCATTTCGAACAATTACTGCAAAAGTCATACAGTAGATTGCTTGTGTTAATTGTTAAAAATAAAATAATCTAGGCCTAACAACGCACACTGCGTCCCGGTGTCATTTGATTGTTCAATGCAGCATTGTAAGTAAACGGAGCTGCGGGGACCCCATGTTCATATGACAAAAAATACTTCTAAGGACCTCTTCTATCATCTCCCAAAAATCTGTACTCAATTCAAAAACACCCTGTATAAAGGCTTGCATGCCTCTTGCTGTATATCCTTGACAAAGCCGGGAATGAATGGCGAAACTAGTTGGAACTTCTGATGTCCCTCTGTTATACTGTAAGGCCACCACCTGTTTAGTTAATAGTAACAGTATTATGATCCATCCATCTACCGACATTACAGATTCAGCCAATCAAAAAGGTTGAATCCAACTCATCCGCGAGTGACGGTCCGTTTTAACCAGGATATTCTGAGGCTCAGCGGACTGAATAGTTTGTCCTTATTAACTAGATGTCAGTTTTAAGCAAGTCCGTATTATCAATCAGCTGAAAACAAAGGCATTTTGGCCAAGCTAAAAAAATTCGTCTGTTTAAACCTAGAAACCTTATTATCCGATTCCGTACTAATGAAGTTCGTATAACTTCGAACTTATAAAATGCAATGTATCGGTAAAGGAAGTTTACTTTTTCGGTATTACCTGTAATAATAAATCCGGTAATAATGACAACCCTACTATGCATGTTCATAAATTTAGGAAATCCATCCTGAAGGAGCGCTATAACAAATACATGTAGTACCAGAATTTTGGCTGAAGTTACAGCAACAATGGATTTTCCTTTTTCCATCAATGTTATTTTTACGTACCCGTTTGATTTAAATCACGGCCTTCTAGATCTGAACATGGAAACAAACAAAAGGTGCTATCTTAGTTATACGGAGGGTTGATTCAGATAAAATGAGACGACTTTAAACGCCGCCTATGACCTTGACCGAATGTGATTTGCATGACTCGTCCACTATTCATGGAGATAAGCTTTGTATACACTTGTTGCTGTTATTTGGGACATTTCGTGCTGAAACATGGCTTCCAAAATCACAGCTTTTTGGGAAGGGTATATGTTTGGCCTTTCCGACGCTAACTTCAGTCTTTCGTGCATTGTGGAATTATACAAACGAAATGGTATTGTGGTATCCAAAGCTACTGTGGGTCGAATAATCAAAAAGAACAAATTGCGACCATCTAATGAAGGTGGACGAGCAGAGAAGCAGAGCAGAAACCAAGCCCCAGCCAAATAGCCCAACTCAGGTGGTTCGAGAAATCCGGTCTGAAGTGCTGAAAGAAAATCCCCCCACACAGAGAAGTCTAACCCAAAGGAAAGATATTTTACAGGCAACAGTCTCCAGAATAATTCATGACAATCTTGGGCTGAAGCGACGTCATAAAGCGCGCGGTCACACAACTGAGTGACTGAACACAACTAAACACAACTAAACACTGCCAAGTCATCTGTGGCTTACTACAGGAAGATGGAACAGGAGACGGGCATACGAGTTATTCCCTTCTCTCATGTGCCTGTAAAATCTCCTGATGCATCACCGATGGATTTCTGTGGTTTTGGTCTTCTGAAACGACGGCTCGGAAGTCGCCGACCAAGAACCGTTGATGGGCTATGGAAAGTGTGTCAGCGAGGTGTGGAACGAACTTCCCATGGAGTCCCTCAAACTCAGCCTACTTCAGTGGAGATTACGGTGCCGGGCAATAGTCCAACAACGTGGCTCTCACATCGAACACAACCGATGGTGGCGCCATGGTATTACACCATCGTAACAGAACTGCAAAGTCGTCTCATTTTATCTGACTCAACCCTCTGTAGCTACTATATTATTCCGAGCTGATTCGACCGCCATTACGGAGCCCACTCGTAGTAATGCATGCTACAAGAGCGAGGAATTTTATCTTGCCGATTAATATCTTTGCGAAAATGGCTAAAATTGGAAGAAATGGAAAGAGCAGTGCCAGATTAGTATATGCATGTGCGATGGAAGGCTATTATTACCAACATTTCGAAGAAATTTTAATATTCATATATCGAAAGAGCATAATGTTGCCTATTCGCGTCAAGAGAGGGCCATATAAATGAAGCTAGAAACATATCTAGCGACTCGCGTTCTGTATTCTCCTTCACGGGATTACACTATTGTTCAATATAATTAACTGGATGGCGCATCCCTCATTAAAAGGATTAAAAAGGGTGAGGCAACTGGACGCCATATTGGTAGGGGCAATAGTTTAATATTTTTTGTGACATTTTTATTCGAGATTATTCCAATATATTAATTTGATGGGAAAATTTAAATTAAAACTTTTACTACGTAATATAATTAAATACTATCTTTTTGGTTTGACAGAGTATAAAGTAAATAATACATGTATTTACGAAACTCAGACGGCTTAATCAAACCTTACACTCATTAAAGATTTGATTTAAAGTATTTAAAAGGATAATTTTAATTAAATAACATTTTACTTTGACCAATTGTTAAGTTTACTTTGTTTACCTTTACAATGCTCTGTTTCTGGCAATAAAAATCAGAATTGATCCAACAATCAACGTTGCACACCCGATGATTTCTTGCCCCTACTAAGATGGCGGATGGTGGCTTCAAGTTTTCGCCGGATGCGCCATCCACATTTTTATATAGGTCAGTGGATTACATATGTTTCTAGCTTCATTTATATGACCCTCTCTTGACCAACATTATGCTCTTTCGACATATAAATATTAAAATTACTTCGAAATATTGATAAATATTCTTCCATCGTACTTGCATATACTAATTTGGCACTGCTAATTCCATTTCTTGCAATTTTAGCAATTTTCGCAAAGATTTTAATCAGCAAAATGAAAATCCATGCTCTTGTAGCATGCATTACTATTACAAGTGGGCTCCGTAATGGCGGTCGAGTCAGCTAGGATAAATATAGTAGCTCTAATCATAGTGCTTCAAAAATACATTATTCAGAAATGGACATGTATAGGTATTTTTGAACACATCCAACATTCGCGGTTTTTCACAAATCGCGCGAGCTCTAAGAACGTAATCACCGGGATCGACGTATTATTATCTTTAAGAAATCATAGCACCATAAAAGCAGCGAACCCTTAATAGGGAACTATTAATTTAAATGGATAAAAGTCATCGTTTAAGAGGTTCACAATTGTTAAAAAGAGTAAATACCTTTTGACTGTAGATGTGAAGACTATCAATAGGAGACATAAACCAAACTCTTTTCCACAAAGAAATTTAATAAACATGTATGTACATTTCGGTCGCTACGTGTACATACTGAAAGAAGCCCTACGTAGCCTACGTGTACATTTCGGCCGCTACGTATGACTCATGCTGAAATAAGGCCGCGTAGCGACCGAAATGTACATACATGTTTAGTAAATTTCTTTGTGGAAAAGCGGTTGGTTTATGTCTCCTATTCATAGGTTCACAAATTGATTTATTTCCGAATTTTTTACTACAATTACAATAAACTCCCGCTTATCCAGGGGTGCCTTATCCAGATAGCGGATTAAACGGAGTCCGCATAAGCTTCTGTGTGTCTATTTGTGTGTTAATAGGCCATACGTAGGAAGGTTAACCAAGGTAAAGAGCAAACTTCTACGTTGTGCTTTTAAAAAAAATTAATAAAGTTGTTTAAATTAGGCATCTCTATGACTACATATACGTATATGTATTCATTAATACTTTGCTAATTAAATATGCATTGAAGTTATGTTTTCGAATATTTTTTTTTCATTTTGTGGATTATCCAGGGAATTTTTTAATTTTATTATTTCTCAACTTTCCCGGATAATGGGGAGTCTAGTGTATCGCTATTTGCTATGCACAATACTGTCAGATGCAGCAAACCATTAATGCTCCTAACTATCATACTGATAAATTGTATTGAACTTCGTTAATAAAATAAGCTCTTGCAGATATATCTTATTTCGTATTCAGCTTCCTCCTCATTGTTTTCTTCTTTTTTATGAAGGAACGAAATAACAAAAAGGAGAGTAAACCGTCAGAAAAATCGAATGTGGCAGCATCATCCTATCTCCACATCGATAACGGTGTCTATAAATAAGGTCTAAAAAAAGAGCGAGCCGCGTTTGCGATAGCCTTGAAAGACAGCCAGAATGGAATGAGAATCACAATTGCTATTGGATTACTTCACTTTAATGGTTTTTTGAAATCAAAAAATTTAGACTGCTCGCCGTTACAGCTGCGTCAGTAATAACCATAAAAAGGTTAGAGTCATCTGCACGGGCGCATTTCCCGCGTTGGCGCCGTTCCAGCTGCTTTCGTGAACCCCACCTCGGACCCATTTTGTCAGCCAGCCACTGGCGGCAGCGCTTCAAGAAGAATGTTCGACTAAAGTGTGTTAAGAGCTCATTCCAACTTATTTCGCTTGTAATTAATCCACTTTTTGCACGCTCTTTAACGTAAACAAAGGCAACGCTTAGCCAGCTATGCAGCTTGCATTACCTCGAGAAAATCTTCCCTTCATTGCTTCTTTGAAGAAGATTTATGGCTACAATTCTGACTTTGTAGATTATCCTTCGGATGAGCAGTTTTAAGAACCTTAAATAGTTTGAAGGAAGAGAGGAAGGACTACATTCTTTATTAATGTACAAGTAAACATAAATTTACGCTGAATTCTTTATTATGATTTTCACATGTCAGATACATAGGCAAAACAAAGCAAAATGTATTATTGTTCCGATCATATTTCATAATAAATAGGTTATATGTATACCGAATAGGATTAAATATTGTATCTTTAGAAAAATGAACTAAGTTTATTCTTTTTTGTTATTAATTTTAACAGAAATTAAAAATGAATTACGAAATATAACCAAATAACAAAAAAAAAGATTGTCTACACAAATGCTTTGCTTTATTACATTACCAAATTTACTACTAAATGAACGCCTTTAAATTTTTGGGCCATTGTTTGCGTCATTTCATGTAACGCAACGCCAATTTATCTCAAACAAAACTTATTATCCGAATTTGTGAGATCAAACTTTATTCAAATTTTCTTATTCTCAAACTTTGTTCTTAACTATCTTCAAATAGATGTATATCAAAAAAGTAACTCAGCTCGTGCGATACATTTGCGCAGAAAAAACATAAGGTTAATATTAAGTAGAGTAGCTAGATGTATTTTTCTCGACACACTGTAATTTTCTCGATAAAATGTATCCGCCGCTTGACGTTCAAAATTTGGAAAAGAATAAAACAGCTATGCCCCAAATTTCAGCACGTAAACCGAGGGAGGAATTATTTTCTGACGATAAACTAAATTATATTTACATTAAATAAATAAACAAACCATAGTCATACACCAAATATGGATACCGTAGATTCTAAATAGTAAATAACTTAAGAAAAAAATAAATAAACGAATTATCAAAGAAGTGCTTGAAATTAATAAAGAAGAAAATTCATTAGCAAGACCAACATATGACTTGAGTAAGAAGTGCTTATTTTTATCTTGATGACACGTAAATTTTGGGTTACAGGTTTTTTAAATATCATTTTGAATTCTTGATAGCTGGTGAAATGTGGGTTTCCGCTTGCAAACATTTCTACAGAGTCATTTCTCCTCAAGCCCTTCGCCACCACCGATTATGTTCAATGTGTTTCCCCCGATTCCTGGCAATAGGTCGGCAGCGTAATTTTCATGCCAGCAGACTCCTTTGCAGGACGGCGAGAGGAAATTTCGTCCCATATCTCGTTGCATACTTTCCAAAGTCCAATGATGGGTTTCTGGGCGACGCTTTCCGATACCCCTTTTGAGAAGGCCAAAGCCACAACAGTCCATAAGGAAGGCGTTAAGTGACTTGACAGGAATAGCAGAGAAGGGTATTGCACAAATGCCGGTCTCTTCTATTTGTGCCATGAAATTCTGTGTTGAGCGTTCTGTGTTGAGCGTTCTAGACACCTATCTTGATGAACACAAACTTTGTTGCTCTCCTTTCCGTACAACGCTGGGAGCTCCGCCGTGTAAAGAGGTTTCAAAATGTTTGCTGGTAGTAATTTGCATTCACTTTAGCGTTTTTTTTCTTCACCCGTCCTTTTGAGCAGTATCCCACCACCACTATGAAGCCTTTCGGAAAACTTTCACGACATTTGCGCACCCAATCAGTCCGGCCTTTCGCATCTGCTTGACGGTAGGCGATTGCACGAACCTTAGCACAATCTGTGAGGTAAACCCACGCTTAATTCAACGTAGCAGCAAATTGCCATCTCTCGCTCGCAAGGTAGCCTTCGTAAAGTCTGCGAGCTTTGGTTTTGCGTTCACGGATGTGACATTCATTAAGAGCATGAATCCTAGCTTTATGGAACTTGCGCAGGCCTAAGGTGCGTTTAATTATGGGCTTTTACCGTTGACGCAGATGTGTGTGCCTTCTGAGACATGGCCTTCGTGTCGGAGGGTTTTACCGTTTTACCATCTTCCTGATCTTTTTGACTGTCAGGTCAACGGCTGGGATGAAGTCTCTTCCGAGGTAGCTTTTCATGGATGAACGTGTCTGGAGTGCCCGAATTAGATATGTCAGCCATAATGGAGTTAACAGCAGCATTCGATAACGAAATTCCTTCCGTCTTTCACTGTTACACGATCCCGCCTTGGAAAGCGCTCGTATGTACCCTCTTATCACGGAAATCCCCGCTCATCGTAGATCACGACGGTGGAATCGGGCATTTCCGGACACGATCGTTTGTTCATTCGGAGCGAAAGGAACGACGTCAGAGGTTGCGTCAACAACAGGCAACCAATGAGCAACAGGAAGAGTTTTCAAGCGCGAAGCTGGTGAAGGAGAACGAGAGAGAGGAATGGAGATCGACAGGAGAGCGGACACCTGAGTTCTCTGGACATCGTTCGAGGAGAAAACGTCGTGCCGAGGGAGAGGGCTCTACTATGTGGGAAGGCAGATGGACGAGACCGCCCGCGTCCCTAGAGCGACAGCCGATAACGACGCCGTTGGCGAAGGAAATAGAGTCGCGCAGTGAAGCTATCACGGCGGAGATTTCGTCAACGTGACAGTACGACGACGATAGAAGCGATTCTCCTCAGCATGGACCCATTCAAGGTTCTCCTCGGTGTTTCATAAGATCAGTGGCCGAACAGGCTTTTTCTCTAGTTCAGGTTAGCTACGTGGTGGGTTTAAACGCCATTTTATCACGAGCGGCTTTTGTAGACTTGTGGAATCGTGAACTACGCACTTCTTCTCATATCAAGTGTGTGTGGCCTTATGGCGTGTGCAACTATTTTTCCTATCATTTAGGCTTCGCAATGGCATGTTATTAATGTGTCAGAAGTCTACTCATGCTAATAGTTTTCCGTCCGAGGAAGTGTTAATTGTTGTAATGTTAAAATGTTTGATACAGAAGGTTTCAGTTCTGTAGAGCCAGTACGGCATGTAATTCTGTTATACTGATTGTGTGAAATTTTACGTTACAGGACGTGACTATAATTCTCTCCCTAGCTGTAAGGACTGTTAGTGAAAACTATTTTTATGGACTTTGTGAATTCCTAATTATGTCATTCTGGTTATTTGTGTAATACCGTAATTTATATACGAGACGATATCGGACTATGGACTAGACTTTAATCCTTTGTGTGGACTTTAACTTTATGTGACAACTATGTTCCTTTTTTGCTTATAGATTATTATGTGTGTGAACTTAATGTGCTATTGTTAAGTGTATTACCGGAGGTAGCTAGCAAAGTCATTGTGAAATGTTTATGAATTCTTTAAACCAATATAATTGTGATTTGAAATAATAATTGTTGCTACGGAAAGGCGGAAGCCTAATAGATTCAAAGCTACCAATATTTAAATGATAAAAATTTATGCCAGGCATTTCTATACCTGATTTAAAGTTGTCAGTTTCGTATAGTTATGTTTCATTATTGACATCCCAACTTGTAAAAGTGTGGATGCTAATGTATTGTTGTAATTGCTCATATCGTACATAGATTGTATTGATTTTGCATTTACCCAAATCAATGATAGTTTGTAACTGTTTACTGCTTGATTAAGTGTATTATCATTTTAGTTTCTCAGAGCTAGTTGATACTAAGCCATATTGAAGTTAATATGTCAATGCAATTATAAGCTTAGTTTTGGGTCGTGGTTGTAATAAGGTTATACCTTAATTTGACGTTAGAATCTAAGTTTGAATTCTAGACCCTCTCTTTTTAAATAGTATTCGGGAGACGTCCGTGTTATTTAGTTGTTTTCTTGCATTATTAAGGTATTGTTATTTAATAAACTGTTTTGTTATTTATTAATATCCGTTCACTGTGCGTGTTTTATTCCACTGCGCATATCTGCTCCCAGTCAGATATATTGCACGTTACACCTCTCCAAAAATCATTAATTTTTCTAGCCGTGCATTTTCTGCGCTGTTTTCCTGAACAAATATTTATGGAATTCCCACTGATACATCACCTGCTTTACATAGGCTTGAGCGCATTTCATTACCGGGGAGGGGAGTTCAAAATCGGCTAAGTTAAGGAGAAATGATTTTCGATTTAGTAAAAACGATATATTTGTGGAGATTTGAAGGTCATTGGACTACTTTTAGACATGCAAAGCGGATACACCAAGTACTGCAGTTTCATTTGTGAGTGGGATAGCCGGGCAAAAGATTTCCTCTACGGTAAAAAGTACTGGATATATCGGCAAAATTTGACTCGTCAAAAGAAGGAGGAAACCCCAAAGAGAAGAAGTTTGAAAAGTTTGTCCAAACCATCCACTTCTGGTACAAAAAGAATAAAATGCACACGTACTGAGATATCGGATACAAGTTACGATGAAGAAATTCAGCTCTCCTCAGATGAAGAAATTGCCTATGTGCCTTCTGTGGAATAAAATATTCTGATCTCAAATCAGTCCACAGAGGTTCATGGATCCAGTGCCAGAAATATTGCTTATGGTATCATGAAAAATGTGTGGGAGCAGGAAAAAAAAACAATTTACGTGTGAGAAATGTCTGTAGAACAGCTAACACTAATTTTATACTGCTTGACAATTGCTAAGGAACAGCAACATTTTTGTCAATAAATACTGCCCCAAAAAATAAACGTTGCCAAAACTTCAGTAGACGTATTACAGTGACTTTATGAACACAAAATGGCACTGAATTTGAACTAAGAAAACGAACAAAATGGCAAAAGCAGAAGAAGTATCATGAAGCATTAATGAGTAACTAAAGAAAAATGTTGGTTGTTTGTCACCGGTTTGATATGTGAGACCCTTAGTAGTGAGTATTGCCTCCTCGAACCGCAATGCATGTTTTGAATCTGTTTGGCATGCTTCCCAAATAATCTGTTGGCTATTGAGAAAAGCAGTCGAGATCTTATCCCATTCTTCCTGTAACGCCGTTGTCAGTTCCTGCAGCGTTCTGGGAGAGGAATTCCTTTGCTCTACACGTCTACCAAGAGCGTCCCAGGTATGTTGTATGGGATTGAGGTTCGCGGAGTATGCGGGCCACTGCAAACGCTTGATATTCTCACTCTCAAGAACATCCGATACCATGTTCGCCTTGTGTGGACGGGCATTGTCGTCCATGAACACAAAGTCTGGACCAACTGCTCCACGAAAAGACGAACGTGATCCAGATCAATCCGTGCTGCTGTAACAGCCCTTCTGATTTATGAACAATTACAGGCAAATAAGGCTGATACCTATCTCAAAACACTTTATTTTCTTATAATGTAAATCAGTAAAATTGCATTAATGGAAAAAGATAAAAATTTATCTGTTTCCATATTTTTCTACACCATTAATAATTTTCACGAACGCAAAAGATAAATAAAAGACACAAAATACCCTGGAGAGCACGGGTGGAAACCCAGTGAAACGATTTTGAAAATACTGGTGTTTCGGACAGAAATTTCATCTTTGAAAGCACAAAATAAATTGTTGCCTTGACAAAAGGCAGTCTGCGTCCGAAATGTCAGCGTTTTTCAAAATAAATTATTTTCGAAAGAATATGTGAAGAGCATTAAACTTAAACATTTCGAATGTTTTCAAGAGATTTTACATAGTGCTTTAACCCTTAGATAATGTGTGTCTTAAAAAAAGATCTGCACACAGTAAGAAAGAAATTTGACACATTTTAGAAATAATAATTATTGATGACCCATCCAGAAGTGGCTGGCATTAGTGGCTGAAGCTACACTAGAATTTCAGACCGCAAATCCCAAGTTTTTCTGTGGTTTGCGCTAAACTCCTTATATAAAGATTAAAATAAAAGGATTTCCTCTTTGTAATCTTTCGCCTTCAAGTTTTTTTTTCATTTTCTCCCTCTATTTCTTTGTTAAAATCAGTCAAGAGGCTTAAAGTATTTTAAGTGGTGAAAATCATTTTGTAAAAATAATAAGTTCTGACAAGGTTTGAGGTTAAAAGCAATTTATCCTTGAAATAAAATCGTGAAAGTAGCTCACTTTCCCCCAATGCTGAACAATTTTTTGTGGTGTTTAAAAATATTAGAATTGTTATTATAATTATAGTTCACATGTATCGTTTTTTCTATCGTCATTCCCATTATCAAACTTCTGATTTTTTAAAACCATCTAAACTGTACAGAGCAGAAACCAGGTGTTATACAACCTCTGACAATTAAGTTCGGTGAATGACGTCACACCCTAATCTGTGCGAGCTTTACGCGAGTAACAATAGATGTGAATACAAGCCCAGTCATTGTTTAAGCAAGTTCAGACAGGTCACGTTTGCGCGTGTAATGGTTTAGCAGATGCTCGTTTCTTCAGTTGAAGGTGTAGCGTGCGCACGTAACTGTGGATAATGGATCAAAGAGGAACACTGCCGTAATCGTGCAACAGTTTCTGGCCAATAAAAGGGTCGTATCCATAGCTCATCCACCTTATCCACCAGACTTGGCACCGGCAGACTTTTTCTTGTCCCCACGCCTGAAACGGGCCTTAAAGGGACACAGATTTGCGGACATTCCAGACATTCAAGCAAATGTGACACGTGAACTTAAAGCCATCCCTAAGAAGCTTCCAGGACTTATACACCCGATCCCAAAAGTGTATTGCCTTCCAGGGTGATTATTTCGAAGGACAATAAAGTAAATGTGGCTCTATCTGTTTTGCATTTTGTTGTGTGAACTCATTCACCGAACTTTATTGTCAGAGGTTGTATAACGCGCAGAAGTTGAGAGTGCAGTGGAATATAATTTAATTTATCTAGAATTTAAATGGTGTCAAATTACACTATCTACCAAAAAGTAATTGGACACTTTCGATTTTAGATATTTTTCGTCGAATATCTAGAAAAATACTCGACGAATTATCCTGAAATTTCAGCGAAGCTTTTTACCCGAAGGCAAATAAGGCACCAGCAATAAATTTGTTGGCTGGATAAACACCAGGATCTAAACATAACGCAAAGTTTGCTGAAAACTTGGCGAAAACGTCATTTAATCTCAACAAGTGGCAAGCGCAATTCATTATTTTGATAAGTGGAATAGACTGAAATTCATTTTGAAATGCACAATGTGCACGTTTTCAAAACAGGATGTCGACGGTTTGGAAAACGGTGCTGATAGAGACTTTGGGCAGCTAAAGCATTTCCATGACTATACTCTGCATTTGTGTACATGTTTTACTGTATATATGTGATCACAGTAAAACTTCGCAAGCACCTTGAAAGGTCAAGAAGCCTAATACGTAAAGAAAATTTTCAACAGCTCTACAGCAATAATCTGCAGTTGTTTTGACTAAGCGCGCTGCATCATTGGTTCTGTTTTGAGGGATGGTTTTTATAGCTGTGTCAAAGTATTAGCTGTTAAATTATAAAGGAAAATAGGAAAGAAAGACAATCCATGTATGCCGTATAAAAAACCCTCATTGACCATTCTAAAGTTTATTTTATACAGGGTGATTATAAAATGGTGAATCAAAAGTACCTAGCGCTGTTCTGTCGGTCAAAATGAACATCTTCATGCAAAATGTCGAAATCCAAACCTTATATCCCACCATTTGATTCATCATTTTAGAATCCCCTGTATAATCTGTGTTGTATTCTTTAAGAAAGTGTTTGGAATATAATTACAATAGGGAGTGTTTCCTTCAATAAGTTTATTATTGTTATCATTTGTTGTTTTGGAAAAATCAATATCGGCCCAAGTTCGGAAGCCAAATTCGATAGTGGACTCATGAGAGAGCCACTTCTCAGACGCACAAATGCAGGAAAGAGGAAAGTTGGTGCAAGTATTAATGTCTATATCGGATACGAAATCGAATACAACGCCCATCTTCGTTCTAGTCTCTGGTAGAAGCTTTATAAGACAAATAGAAATGGTTGAAAGCATACCTCGACATTTTGCCGCTGCTTCATATACGCAAGAGATGTAGTGTGACGGTATTTTCTAATTAGCATAATTAAACTATTTTTCCCCAAATTTTGTGATGGCCGAATATATTACTTATATAATGTAGTGTTTCTTCATTAATATATTTTTGGAAATTACCGTATTTGAAAACAGCATCAACGAATATTTTCCTGGAAATTTATAACAACATGCGATATTTGTTTCATACTTGTCTAGTATATTCTACGATCTTAATTCTAAATATCGGCCAAAAATATTCATTAAAAATTAGAAATGGCTTTTAAGCAGAAAGTAATAGTAAAAATGCAGTAGTGCTGGATTAATGTTGACATTTAAGTCCATTAAATTAATATAAATGTCGGCCTTCGTATTTTCAAATCATTTTTCAGAGCGAACATTGAAATATTCTGTCGTCCTCTTTAAAATTTAAGAAAGAACAAAGTCATCGAGCAGATAATCTATTTAATAGGTAAACCTAATAAAGATTTACTTCTACTTACTAATAAAGATTATTAACATTTTATTTAACACAGAATCATGGAACTCCTTAGAAAAGTTGTAAATTAATGGAAAGCCGCGTCGCTTGATTTAAGCAGCTTTAGTTTAATTTCATTTTAATCAACTAGTGGTAAGTGTAATGTTGAATTTACAGCGAGTCCCTTAGAGAATATGAATGTAAACGCTTCTGATTATATTACACCTTTTACTGAGTTCGCTCATTGCAATTTCATCTAGGTGTCTCACGATTTTCACGATGGAAAATGAGCAGCTTCTTTTAGGCGTTGGGGGCAAAGACGATTTCCTAGTCTGGCCACGTCGTTAATTCCCTCGACGACCCGAGCGCTCGCTTCTGTTTATGTCGCCGTTGGGAATAGAAGATAACGGCGACATAACGGCGACTCATCAAGACGACGACGGCGATGGTCGACACACCCTCCTCCATTCACCCTGCTACCCCTTCGACTTCAAACTCTGCACATGATCATCCTTTGCAACAATATATTTCTAGTGAACCACCACCTCCTTCTTACGCTCATATTGTAGGTTTTGTCCTTCTCAAAGTGCTAAAAGAATGCGTGACTTCTTGAGAGAGGGAGTTCAAAAGAGGAAGATGAGATTAAATTAGAGAAGAGCATGTGAGATTTAATAAGGTAAAAAGAGGAGTGAAATTTGAAACTAAAGAAATGTACTTCCAAATACAAAACATTAACAAGAAAGAAATTATTGTTTAAAAAGGTTAACCAAATTGCGTTTTGATTCATTCATAAACGAGTAAATTGTTAAAATGTATCTTTGTTCGATTTAATGTATGATTAGGTATCAGCTTATATTCTTTATCAATATTTAATGTGAAAACGGACTTTTCAAATGTGTTATTGTGTTAAATTTCATATATTTCTTTACTTTTGTCAACCTTTATTTAGTTTTAAATTAAAATGTTCCTTAGTTAAATCAAACAATACAAGATGGGCCAAAAACTGATGACCTGTATAGGATGTGTCGCTTCCCACTTAGAACTCGTTTTCGGGAGGGGCGTAATAAAGGACCTTTCTGAGAAGACAACAAATTTCAAGAGTTATCGCGCAAGCATTTATGGACATTGATGCCTTGGTCCTAGTATTGAGAACCAGTTCCAAGAATATAACAACGATGATGGAGGGCTTTTCGAGCACATAATTCCCTGTTCGCACAACGTGAAAAGCCGGAGGGAGAGTAGCCATTTTTTGAGACGAGGGAGCGGATTATGCGGAATTCAGAAGCACCAGAAGAGGGACAGAGGGGCAGCTTGAATTCGCCCTTGTGTCTCTCAAGGAGCCCTTCTGTACCTCTTTTCGTGCTTCTGAATTTCGCATAATCCGTTCCCTCACCTCAAAAAATGGCCACTCTATCTCCACCTTTTCCCGTCTGGTACGTCGCAGAAACCTCGCCCTCCTATATACTAAGCCTCCAGACGGTATCCCCGCCTAAGAAATGGGTCTCCTTACTCTTTCTTGGTCCCCATTTCTTCCGCCTGTCTAATTTCCTTTCTTCATTTGGCCTCCAGATTTTCTTCCGGTCTTCCACCCCCTGGTTTCGTACCTTAAACCCTCCTACCCATCGTAATACCATTAATTTTTCCCGTTCCGGTGTACATCGTTTAAACTGCGGATTTTGTGACAAATTTTACATAGAATTACCGTCCCGCAATTTCGTCATCCGTTCTAAAGAACATATGGCATCTCACCAGGGAAAAAAAGATGACAAATCCCATTATTACAGCCACCTCGCCATCACTGGACACGCACCCGAGAAACGTGAAGAAGTGATGTCCATTATTCACCTTTGTAATGACCCTTTCAAGACCACAACTCCGGAATCCATAGAGATTTTTAAAGCCAAGAATTCGTCTTCTTACCTTCTCCTTAACTGTCAAACCGATTTCGACATTTTTTCTATTCTTAATTTGTATTTTTTTTTGTATTATCATTTTTGACATTTTTAAATATCAACTGTTCTTTATTCAAATATGTTTATACCTTTTATTATTCTATGTTAGTCAGTTATTAGTTTTCCAGTCCTTGTATTTGTCTGCTTTCGTTCAGATACTTTATTTCTATCATTTGTTGTACCCAATCTCTTCTCTTTTATCGTTGTATTCTTATCCAACCAATGTACATCTATGCTGTTTATTTTGCTCCTACCTTTATCCAGTCTTGCTGCTTTATCATTATACCAAGACTATATTACTTATTACGTTTGTCCTGCCATTCGTTATATTTTATCCAATCAAATTACTCATTGTACCATATGTCTGCATATAAGGGCGAGAAGCCTCTAGTAAATTTTTGCTAAAGCCGGAAATAAATGACCTTATCGGAAACTCTGTTCTGTTTATTGTTAATACCTGTTATTGTATTGCAAACTCTCTATTAATATCATAGTTATAATCTCGCTATATAACTTTGTGTTATGTTATCACACGTTCTCATCAGTGGTTCGGGGAGGGGGGATGTTCTTATACTTTTGAAACAGACTGTATGATTGTATCTGTAAATTTTTCCCATGATTAATCAAATTATTAACGTGTATCTAGTATTAATTTATAATTTGTTGGTGTTTATTACAAGAGAAATAGCAACGACAATTGGTGGTGAAAGGCTAAATCTACAAAACTGAGGCATGGCCCACTAGATTATAGAAGGCCTGTCCATTCGATGCTTTTCCGCATCTAAAATGGGAGGCAAATAGGTTTCTTATTTTTGCCACAGTGGCGCTAAAACTCGTCCCCATGCAATTGAAAATAACACATTCTGAATAGGCGGTATAGCTATTTAATTTAGCTGTAGCTAATTATAAATTTTAATAATTGTTTGTAAAATTAATTATTTTAATTAAACTATCTATAATAATTTTTAATCTTGTAATTTATTAGTTTATGACGTTTCTGTGCGCAGACTTTCTTTCCAGGTGGTGTTGATTCAATACGCTTTGTTCGTTCTTTGTCATGATTGTTGCTAACATCTTATTGTCATTAACAAAATGATAACGCGTGCGATAGGTTTGGTTAAACGAAACCGAAGCTTTGGATAGGGCCGAGCTTTAACGCCACTGTGGCAAATAAGAGAAGCCTATTTGCCTCCACCTCTTATCATCGGATGGACAGGCCTTCTATAATCTAGTAGGCCATGACTGAGGCTTAAGCCACGAAATAAATCAGGGATAACCTGAACAGTTCTAGCAACGTGCTAAAGCTACTTAAATTCCGTTCAACGAAAGTTTGACTCGACATGTCCAATTAAATTTCCGATTTCAAAGAATTGTTGCAAAGAATTGTAGGTCAGGATATAATTAATAGAGTGGGTGCTATGGAAAGTATTTTCGTTAGGTTGAAATATTAGACTATGTTTTCTGATTGAGCTTGCAGTATACGATCACATCATTTACAGTATTATAAGTATTACACTACTGCGAATTTTATAATTCCTTCTGAACAAAATATTTTGGCTTATTATAACCAATTTCTCTCTGATATCAGTTTCTATAAACACTAGAAGTAAAATCCACTCATGGGTGATGTTGGGTGCCTTTCGAATTCTTTCTGCGTGGGCAAGTCAATTGATGTCAGTTTATCATAGAGATAGTCGTTCGGTATAGTTTAAATTTGTATTATGTTTCTCCATACTGTTATTTATTGTTACTAAATATTACGAATTAAGAATACTGTAAAGAAATATTAGATCAACGAAAGACATAAAGCAAAAAATGGGGTAAACTAATGTAAAAATCGAATGTAAACTGCGAATAGCTTTTAGTCGAAATTTTCTTCAGATTTTTCTCGCTTTTGCAAGACATTACACGAGATCGTGTTACCAACGTTGCACAATGAAACAGCAATAAATCTCTTCTCAGAATGAAATATGGTATAAAAAAATTGTTTTTCCCACATTAAGCATTCGGCATTAACTTCGTTTGGGGGGAAACTTGAATCATGCCGTAAACAACTCGCCGGTAATATTTTATGATTCAAATATTTTATAGGCATGATACGTTCCAATGATTCCCCGCAGTAATAAGTAAATAAAGAGCCACGGTAACTTATAAATGAAATTCCTTAAGCTAATTTTTTCCGTTTCTTTATTAAAAGATAAATATATTTTTTATTCAAATTACTCCTCAAATAACTGCTGTTTACCATACGAATGCTATTGATTTTAAGAGCAAACTCTCGCATTGTTTATCATATGAGGAGTCCAACTTCCAAGCTTGTTTAAATAAAATAACGGATTATGTTAGAATATGACGGCTGTTTGGTGACTCTAATTTAATTTTAATTTTGTTTTATTATTTCACAATTTTTTACCCATTATAAGGAGATAAATTCATTTCATATTTAATTAATATTTAACCTCCTTACATCAATAATACTTACTCTACTGAATTTTCTGGGCATGATCAACGAACTTAAAAAAAATCGTTATTGAAATCTATGAGTCTGTGCATGTGTCCCCAAAATTCATTTTGGATTTTTCAAATTCTGATTGAAATTTCATTATTTTATTCAAACAAGCTTTTAAGGCCAGTGCGACCAGCACAGAATGAAGAAATACTTTATAGATACTCTCTGTCAGTAAGTGTGGCTTATCAGGGTAGACGTGTTAAATAACTGGATTACTTATATGTGCCTCAAAAAGGATTTAATTTCTTTAATGTGTAGAAATTTATTCCGACGACAAATGTTAGGAACATTGATGTCAATCTTTAAAGAGATAAAAAGAGGATGTCAAAAGAAATCGAATTAACTGCACCTGTGTATTTCGGTTTGATATGATTGTCATTGGTTATACGGCAGACATTCAACTGAAATTAATTTCTTCTCAAACGCAAGATTAATATGTTTTTAAACACTCTTTTAACCAGGAAACGTTGCACCAACCCTAGGTAATTCTCAGTTAGCTAACTGGATGTAATATGAATAACGAGGAAATGTAGTGGTTTGTTTGGCTCCATAACATGGCAGATTGTTTTCAATTATCTGTTTCATAACTAACGTCTTTGCTGATCGAATCATTGCGCGAGGCATCTGGCCTGCACGCTCGCCGGACCTCACACGTCTAGATTTCATCCTTTGGGGGTGCCGTGAAAGGTAAAGTGTATGCAAACCTTTGTCTGAACTGAAGGAGGAAATCACAACTGAAGTTCAGCAAATTTCACCAGCCATACAACATGCAACTGAGCGCTAGCCGATGACGTGAGGCCGATGGCGGGAATTTCCATGTAGAGTAACTTTTGAATCATTTCATTCTGAACATGTGATTCAGATAACGGTGCCGCCGTATGATAATTTCTTATCCGTTTTACAGCTCTGGCTGAATCGAATCTATTCTGTAATATTTTTCATATTCCCTGTAACTCTTCCTTTGAAACATAAACAGAGAAATATCTTTCCGCTTCTCTTTCTGATTATATTCTTTTTTATATGTTCTGCAGATTGTCTATTATATTCTTTTTTATATGTTCTAATTATATTGTTCTTATTATATTCTATTTTATATTTTTTACAGATTGTTTTTTTAATCTGCCCACCCAGGGGACCTATCTCGTGGGCTTTTTGCCATACTGGCCCCGGGTGGACACTCTAAACCCCTCTGAAATAAAAAAATAAAAAATAAAAAAATAAATAAAAATTCGTATAAATCCCCTGGTGTTTGTGTTTGAATTTCTGGGGGCATTTGAAGGCTAGCTCTGGCGGCTAATCTCTTCAGTGTTCCTCCTAATCCGTCACTTGATCCCTTCCCATGAGATGTGACGAAATCGAGCCACTCTACTGAAATTCGGAGAGGAAATCCGGGGTTATTGTCGATAAGAGGATTGAATGGCATCTTTTATCTCGTCATCAGAGATTGAATGTCTCTAAAGATGCTTTGTCTTCTTTGGGAAGCGGTGAAAGTCGCAAGGTGCACGATCTTTCATCTTTGAACTGTAGATGCTGCAACACCTCTAATGGCGATTGTTTGTGCATGAGCGTTATTGTGCTGCAGAAGATGGTCCAAAGCTGCCATTCAATCCTGGTGTCGACAACAACCCCGGAATTCCTTTCCGACGGGTTCACCTAAGTAATCACACGTTGATGCAGTGCGTGGAAAGGGATGGGGACAATGTCGAAAAATGGATAGTGCATTACATAGAGGACAAATGTAATTATTAGATATAAAAAAAATTTTGAAAATCGGTTAACAAATAAAGTTACAGTTATGGAGGCATTGCTTTTCGACCAACCCTTGTATCTTCTCTACATTTATTGAATTTTCTTTTAAAACTTAATGAGTTCACATTGAAAGGAATAAAATAAAGCTGTAGAATGTTTAAGACAATAGAACATTACTACAAAATTTATATTTCTTAGGATGCCTTGTTCATCTGAAGTACTGTAACATACAAACGGATGTATTGTGGCTTGGAAATCGAGCTTTAAAAATTAATATCTTCAAAACGATGCAAAACACAGTTTTAGAATTTTTGTATAGTTTTTATGAAAGTATGTGTAAGATATTAATAATTTTTTAACGAAAAATAAATACCTACCATTTGAGAAATTTGCATAAATAGAATATTTTAATAAATACAAATTTTGCGCATGCGTAATAAAAATTTTAAAATTTTATATAGAATCTACATTTAAAGAGCTTTCATATGTCACCAATCACATCTTTCTAAGAAAAATACAACCGAAGTTATATTTTGTATAGACAAGGCCCTCACTCAAATTTCGAAAACTTTAAATGTCTGTAACTTCCATAAAATGAAAAAAAATTGGGTTATTGTATATATCAAATTTCATTAAAATCCGAGAGGTCAATTGCCAAAATTATAAAATTTCTGCCTGAATCGATGTTGAATGACCCAATTATAAAATGCATTGTATTTATGCAATAAAAATAAAATATATTGAAATTGAAATATACGAACTTCCAAAGAAAATATTTCTTGCAAATAAAGGATTAAGACTTTCTGTAGCCTGCTTGATGGCCGAGAGCGCTAAGGACATGGTGGTTAGAACTTTTACTAATAAATTTGGAATACCAAGCCAAGTCTAGGTAAGCTGATTCCCTGCTAGGTTAAATTTGAAATAGATCCAATGGTTATTTAACACCCTGGATACCGAAAACGTAAAAGAGCAATAGAAAAGATAGACAGTAGACTTTCTGTATATCATTTAAGCATATACTTACTTAGTGACCCAAAATTTATACACACTTTATTGTTTAAGATAGATGTTATTTATGACTTTTTTTGCGACAGCAAAATGGAAAGTTTGTATCCCAATATTATTACGAGAACTGAGAGATCGTCTCTATAAGAATTTACCAAAACAATGGATATGATAGTTAATTGCCGTAATCAGAAATGCCATCTAGTTATTTGCTTATAATAACCATTTTGAATTTTTGTTATTTCTTATCGCAACCATTTTGAAGTCAAAGATACTTACATTCATCGCTTGAGAAGCTTATCGGTAAGAATTTAGTATTTCAACTTTTATACAGGCTAATTCGTTTGTTGGAGTCTGTATATATTTTTGGCCCTTCCCCCACCCTGTATTTCTGATGATTGTTGCATCAGTTCACGTTAAAATACGCTTTTGCACTAATTCAATGGAGCAGAAATTATTAACATCGTTTTATCAACATTTATGGTTCTGCGCTTTCGAAACGCTTCTTTAAAAATGTAAAAAAATTGTATCTCTTATAAGATACATGTAGTTTAGAAATATCATATTATTCTATTTCCATTAGTTTTGAACTGTTTTAAATTGCAAGAAATTTTATTGTAGCTTAACATGTAAAAATAATATCCAATTTTAAAGGCATCAGAAGAGGAATTCGGTTTTGATGGCATTCTTTCGTTCGTTTTGTTTGCAACGAAGATGGAAATCAGAAACAATATAAAAAAGAAATAAATGAAGGGAATACGAATTTTGTAATTAAGGAAGTTAAAACGAGGAATGACTCGAAAACATTTTTTCCATTCAAAAAAATGATAAAAAAAATTTCGAGAAGAGAAATATAGATAAACACCAATGAAATATTCATGAATCTCAGCAAAAGTCGATTTTAAAACAGAAGTGGAGGGCGAAATAAGAAGGAAAAAGTGAAGTATTTTTCTTTCTCTTCTCTTCTTTCTTTACTTGGCTTTTTTCCACTCTAAAATAGAACGGGGACAATTTGAATTTCCGTTTTCCGTGGCCGCAACGTATCGTCTCTCCGTGAAACCCTTGTTTTTATAGCTTTAATAAAGGACAACGTTCACCCAAGGAAGGTCGTCTTTTTTAATAAAATGGAAATTTTATTTTCTTTCTGGTAGGAGACGTTTTTTTCTTTTTTTCTTTTTGTTGAGAGAAAAAAAATTAGAAAATTTCATCACTCTTAAGCAAATTTGAAATGAAATTCACTGTATGCAGAAGGAAAATATTTCACTGGGAAATTCTAATAAATTACAAGAAATACATAAATATCTCATTAAAACTCAGCTTTTTTTTAATAAAATTTGAAGGAATTATTTAATTAATTAAAAAATTGATATAAAAACATAAAAAATTAGATTGTTAGCTACTTCACATCTATAAGTAATTACATATTATTCTGTGACAAAAGCAATAAGAAATTGTAAATAATATAATTTCTGTCAATCTGATCTATACATTGCAGAATGACAAAGTTAGTGAAATACCGCCTTTGAAGGTGAAAGGTTCATGAAGAGAAAACAATTTTGAAAATGTATCTGGAGAGTTCAAAGCAAAAACGCAATCGGACAAAAAAGCAATCTGGAAATTAATGTAGTCAAAGAAGAATATCGGAGTAAAAAGGCGATGCATGGTAAATTTAATCAAGATTTCTGTTTCATCTTATGGAAAGGGATAGAATTTGGCATATATTTTAAATCAATAATTGGAAGCTCCAGTTCAGTTATCAATGTTTCAGTGGCAGCTCAGTATCTCCGGTTTTTAATCGCCTGGAGCAACAGTTTTGGGGATAAGGTGGAATGACTAGACGTAGTATTTTGTCTCAAAGGAGTAACTGCGGCTCAAAGACGATCAACCGTGACCGAGACCTTCGTCGTTTATAAAGACTTGTGCAGGACATTCATACTGTTATAATTGACTAATGATTTTGATCAAGGCTGTTCCCGATCCTTATCTGGAAGAGCATGCGCCGTGAAGCAATCCCAAGTCGGCGGTAGCATGCTTATACTATTACAAAGAAAAAGAAGGATCATCCACAATGAGATCTGAAATGTCATGACTGCACACGTGACAACTAGAAGAAGGTTACATGGTCTGACGAATCACGATACATGTTGTTTTATACGCATAATGGGCAGAGAGTTTGGCGGGAATCCCTTGAAGCATTGGCTCCAAAATGCCTTGCCCAAACAACTCAAGTTTCTGGTGGTGGATTAATGGTACGGATCTTTTTCTGCTAAAATGGGACCAATCCCTGCTGTTCATGAAAGGCCGGGTGCGTTCCACATATGAACATTGATACTGACCAAGTCCATCCTTTTATGCTGCGAGTTTTATTCTGTATGTGACGGTTTTTTTTTTCTCTTTTTCGCTCACGCTTGGTTCAGCAATGATTTAGCGAGCACGAAGATGACTTTCGTCATTTACCCTGGCCGCCCCAGAACCTAGATCTTAACTTGATAAAAAATATCTGACACATCCTGGAACGACATTTCGGACAGCAATTAAGGGAATGTCTGGTTAAACACAGGTATTTCATTTACTTACAGGTGCTTCAATACCTTATTGAGTTTAGGGAATCCTTCATCTATACAGGGTGTATCAGGTTCGATGGTCATAAAGTACCTAGCGTTGTTCTCCGCAAAATTCTAAGCATAATTTTCCTTATCCATTTTTCAAAATTCTCAAAAAAAAAAATGCTTGAAATCGTTATCCAAAGTTTGGCTATTATGACATCAGAAGGCTATAGGAATGGATGAATTATGACGTGAGAAGGCTATTATGACTATTCTCATAGCCTATTATGACGTTAGAAGGCTATCCAAAGTGGCTCCTGGCTATAATTTAAAATTTATTATTTATTTAAAATAAGACGGCAATAAGCCTAGGGCTTTTTTTCATGTCGTCTACACCAAAGGTTACAAAAAAGATCAAAAGATTAAAATTACAAAAAAATCAAAAACTAAGAATAAAAAAATTCATGTAAACTCTTTAAAAAATTATTAAATCCAACAATTTTTCTAATATCATTAGGCAAATCATTAAAAAGATTATTAATAAAATAAAAGAATGAGAGTTTCGTAGAGTTCTTCTTACAATATCGAGTTTCTAAAACATAACCTGTTCTCCCATTTTTAAAAATAAAATTACAATCATTGGATAAAACTAAAGAATTCAAAAAAACAAGAGAACGTATTTAAAAAGATCAAAAATTTTTAAATTCCCAATTCATAAAATTTATCAGAGACATGATCACACCTCTGAATGCCACAAGCAATTCTAAGAGCCCATTTTTGTAATTTTAGTAGTCTATCACGAGGCCCTAAACCACAATTTCCCCATAGTGGCAAAGCATATATCAAATGTGGTTGCAAATAAGTACAATAAATACGTTTCATATACTTTTCATTCAAAAAAGGTTTCAGCCGCCACATCTGATATATAATTTTGATTATCTTTCCCACAACAGAATTCACATGTGAAACCCATTTGAGATCCTTTTGGATCATCACACCCAAAAGTTGAAAATTATCGACATAATCAATATTTTCGCCTTCATAAATCAAATTTTCGATTAAAACATGTTTTCTAGGACAAATAAATAAACATTTAGTTTTTTTAACATTAACTTTTAACTTATTAATATCCATCCAGATCTTCAGTTTATTCAAAAAAAGTTGCATATTTAAAATAGCACGTTCAGGTGAACCAGAAGAAGTTAAAGCACTAGTATCATCAGCAAATAAAAAAACAGGACAGTTCGGTTCAATCATAGATAAATCATTAATCATTATCAAGAATAACAATGGTCCTAAAACTGAGCCCTGTGGGACTCCCAGAGATCTAACAGCTTGTTGAGAAGAAACATGTCACGGAATTTTAATAAGATCAATAATTCCGGTGACATAGTCGATCGTTTTCGCTCTAGAGTATTCTACAATTCGGAGCGAAAACGGAATCGACGTCGTCAGCGTCATAGTCAACATCAAATCGCAGGGACCAATCAGGAAGGAGCAAAGCTCTCGAGTGCGGGCTCGAAGGGAGAGCAGAGACGGAGAGGGAGAAGGAAATTGGCGACGACCGATGGACGATGGAAGGAAAAGAAGCTTCTGGCCACATCCGATAGAAGGCATCGGGACGGTGTAGTTATCGACACACTGAAGGGGAAGGCCCGTCCTCAAGCCGCTGCGACGGAGACGTCTACGGAGACGGCGTATGTCTCGAGATGCAATGCCGTGTCATGCGGAGAAGCTCAGACGGCGGAGTCCCGTGCCGACGCAAAACGCAAGAGTCTGCTTCGTGAAAAGTGCCCGTCGCCGGTGTTCGGCTTGCTTCCCCCTGCGCCGAGCGTTTCAGTCACCGACCAGGGATTTGCCCTAGTAAGTGCGCCCATTACAGCAGGCTGTGTAGCCACTCTAATTAAGAAAACATTTTCTGACCTAAAGGTGTCAACACACATATCCGACTTTGACGCGCATGGTTTTCATCCGACTTGAAGCGACACCAGAGTGCATGCGACTAGCAAAACACACATTTCCAACTTCCGCGCGCACGACTTTCAACCGACAAGCATTTTAACTCAAATTGTGTCCGTGATAGCGCTGCAGTCACACAGGAAACTGTATTCATTTCCGCCAAAATGGATTCGATTACGCGTCAAAAATACAATTTATTATTAATCCAACAAAGTTAATTTTAATTGTGATGCTAAATCGTGTATATTCTTCCCGTGATGCTAATCGTGTGGATGCTTCCCGTGATGCTAATCGTGTGGATGCTTCCCATGATGCTAATCGTGTATACTCTCGCAACCTGATTGGTTATCGTGAACGACAAGTCGCGTGAAAGTCGGACAGAGCTGAAGTTTGAAAAACTAGTCGCACGACTCCTACGACTGGCCGTTTGATACCGGAAGTAGTCGTTCCAGAGTCGCATGCGACAGCTAGTCGGATGTAAACCGTGCATGTGTGTCTCCGCCTTAAGTCGCCGTGACGTGCATAAGTGCACTCAAGTGTGTGGGCTTTGGCCCTGCGGCATGCGGGCATACCTTACGACCCAGTTTGGTTTCGTGATAATTAAGTGTAATGATGTGGCATTTAATTCACGAAGAAATTAAGTTGGAGTCGAGTTATGTAATTGCCCATTTTTCTTAACATGCGCACTTAGTGTTTCCCCTTCCATCATAAATTGTATTATCAAGTAATGTCTATTTTATGCCTTATAGACCTCATGTGACACTCGCATTTCTACTTTGCAACAAGTGAACTTGGAGCTTATTTATTTTGCATTCTTCAATAATAAGCTGTTTGGCCTTAAAAAGGTTTTCAAAGTGTTGTGTATTAGTTCTGTGTTGCTTGTAAATGTGATGACTAATTGACTTTCCCGGACAATGAACTTTAGCCCGAATTGTGACTATTTAGATGTAGTTTTGCTCACTACTAAAGTTCTCGTAACTGGAACTTTTATCTGCAAGCGGTCGCATTATGATGCGTGGTTTTCTTATGTGAGATATAAAATTTACTAGCATGTAAAGTGTGAATTTCTGTGATAGTGCAATTGAATCTTTTTGGAATTCATACGTTTAAGCTTATGTTTAACATGTTGCTTGTTATTTGTTTAAAGTAAACAAATGTAAGGTCGGCTTTGTTAAAGGCATGCTGGAGACCGACCCAGTTAAGTTTCTATTTCTACTTTGACCCATATCAGTGTCTAGTGTTAAGCAATTTATTGTCATTGAACTTTTTCCCAATAGCGTCTTTTAGGATGAAATTTATTTAACTAATTTAGCTCTCGCAATTGGAACTTTGTTGGCGAGTGCGCTGCTTTGTGTTTATGTAAGCTCTTATGGTGGCTGTGAAATTTATGTAATTGAGTACTGTAAATTACTGTAACTGTTCAATTGATTTCTATTAGACGTAAGTTGTTTAAGCATTTGTCTGGCATATTGTTTACTATTTGCTTAAAACGAATAAGTTGGAGGTAGGTCGCTTTTTAGGTGTTTTAGGGCCCGACCCAGTCAACTTGCTTTTTCTATTTTGACCTATATCAGTGTCTGGTGTTATGCATTTTAGTTAATTGGCTGATAAGCTAATTGTTTTCACTGCCTACCTGGGTGGCCAAAGCGGGTAGGTGTCGGGAGTTCGCTTCCGACCAGCGAAAGCTGTGGGCCAAGTTCATGTTGCCTCGTTAGAGGTGTTTAATGTTTTACGTTGGGTGTTGCATAATGCCACCTGTAAGATCTTTTTAGATCTTAATTCCGTGGAGGCAATAACATCTGCCTCTCCACTTCAAAAGTAGCGGTTTAAGCTATTTATCTTTTGTGAATTTAGTAATTACAGTTTTTGGTCGTTAGATATTAATTGTCGTATTCATTTGTTTAGCTTGTAAGCTTTGGTTAGGTTACTAGCTGAATTATAATTGTAAAGGCTTACGTTAGAGCCTTTGATGTAATTTACTTTTAGGTGAATTTAGTAATTACAGTTTTTGGTCGTTAGACATTAATTGTCGTATTCATTTGTTTAGCTTGTAAGCTTTGGTTTGGTTACTAGCTGAATTATAATGTAAGGGCTTGTGTGTGAGCCTTTGATGTAATTTACTTTTAGGCTAGTGTGCCTTGAAGGTTTGTTTTAAGTTTAAGGTTAATCCTTTAGTTTGGGATTATTTCGCACTGAGGTGCAGGTAAATGCTAACTAATTTGCCGTTTTACCCTTGCTTAATTGTTATTCATATTTGTGATCAGTGGTGATTATTTTTGCTTAAAGGGACCCACTTGGTTCCTTTATAGTCATTTTTACTTTTGTTTATAATTTTTCAATAAACTTTATCATTTATTTATCCTATTCAGTGCGCTGTTGCATGTTACTTTATTTCCACTGCGCTACTCCTAATTTATCCAAGTTTACATGTGACAAAACACCCTCAAAAAAGGTGACACAAGGTCGTTCAAATAAATAACTGTTAAACCACTGCAATAGCTTACCCCTGATACCATAGTGCTCAAGCTTTATTAATAAGATATTTGGATCTACCATATCAAAAGCTTTAAAAAGATCTAACAATAAAAGAACCACAGTTTTATCTTGATCATTTTCCCTCAAGATGGAATTTCATAAGCTAATTAAGCATTTCTCAGTATTTTTAGCTTTACGAAATCCAAATTGATTATCAACAATAACTTTGTTTACATCAAAAAATTTAGCCATTCTCTCATAAATCAGCCTTTCAAAAATTTTAGCAAAAATATTAATTAATGAAATAGGCCTATAATTTGAGGGATTACGTCTATCTCCAGCTTTGAAAATAGGAACAATTTTTGTCTGTTTCCATAATACGGGAAAAATCCCCTGTACAATACTTAAGTTGTAAATAAAAACCAATACCGGAGCTACAATATCAACAATTGAATATAAAATCTTTGGTGAAATACCATCAAGTCCAGGAGAGGACCTAAATGGAACTTTAGCTGCTGCTACAATAACTTCATTTTCTGTAAAATCAGATAATAAAATATTCCCTATCACTCTTTTATCAAACAATCTAAATTGATCATCATTTTGAGAAATATCCTTCGCAACCTCAGCTATTCCGACTGAGAAAAACTCATTAAAATCATTGGTAGTAGTCATAGATTGCGAATGAATATTAACATTATTTCTACAGTGATCTTTTTTGCCGACAATTTCATCAGCCAATTTCCATAAATCAACCTTATTGGTTTCTATTTGTGTAAGAAAATATTTCTTTCTAGTATTTCTAATCATAGCATTAAATTTGTTTCTTTGAATAACATAATTCCTCCTATCATTAATATTTCTTACAGGAAGAAATTGTCATTACGACATGAATGAATTACGTCAGAAGGCTTAGAATTACGTCATAATAGCCAAACTTTATTTTGAGAATTTTGAAAAATGGATATGGAAAAAAATGCTTAGAATTTTGCGGAGAGCAACGCTAGGCACTTTATGACCATTGATCCTGATATACCCTGTATATACAGGCTGAGGCATTTATCTTGAAACAACTGAATATCTCGGAAACTAAGCATTGTACAAAAAGATGTCCAAAATCAAAAGTGAATTATTTCGCGGGGGAAATTTTTCAGTTAAAAATTACCCCCCCCCCTTGTGAGGGGGGCTGGGGGGAGGGGGTAACTTTGAAATCTTTAATCAGAACCCCTATTTTTAAAGGTATATTCAGATTGTACACGATATTCGAGAAATGTTTTATTCTTGGTGTTTTTTCAATTGATCCAACCGTTTAGGAGATAGAGGCCCTGAAAGTGTGGAACTTTTAAAGTTTTGAACCCAATTTTATGGATGAAGACAGAGATAGAGAGTGGGTCTTACAGACATTCCTATACGCTTTTTAATGGTCTTTAAGAATCTGAAGTCAGAATTTCAAAAATCCAATATTTTTCAATACACACGCATAGACTCTGTCTCCATAGGACTGCTGCCCCCAAAAGTTTACTAAAAAAAGTGCACTAAAAAATTTTGAATTTTAGAAATTCTGACTTCTAATTCTTAAAGACCATCAAAACATAGAACAGGAATGTCTGCAGACCCACTCTCTATCTCTTTGTCTTCATCGATAAAATTGTGTTCAAAACTTTAAAAGTTCCACCCTTTCAGGGCCTCTATCTCCTAAACGGTTGGATCAATTGAAAAAACACCAAGAACAAAACATTTCTCGAATATTGTGTACAATCTGAATAAACCATTAAATATAGGGGTTCCTATTTAAGATTTCAAAATTATCCCCTCCCCCCAGCCCCCCTCACAAGGGGGAGGGCTAATTTTTTACTAATGAATTTCTCCCGCGAAATAATTTACTTTTGATTTTGGACATTTTTTCGTACCACGCTTAGTTTCCGAGATATTCAGTTGTCTCAAGATAAATGCCTCACCGTGTATCCAATTTAATAAGATCGTTATTCTGTCCGTCATCATTGAGTTTCCCTCACTTCTGAACAAACTATAAGAGTTATCTTTATGAAACAAACATGCTCTATAGGTCGATGATAGACAATTAAAATTCATTAAGTTCAAAAAAAATTGACTTCAGGTTTGGTCAAGATAATCGATTTTATGCCAAATTCTTCTCATTTTTTCAATTAAAAGGAGGTTTATTTTTTAGATACCTCGACATAATAAAGAGTGAAATGCAGCTTTTAATTAGCTCTATTCATCGAGGTATAAACGGTATCAATCAGATTTTTCATTGCAAAATTATAGCGTTTTTTTGAAAATTTCAATTTCAATTTCATTTCAAACTTACCTAATAAAAACGTTATTCTGTCCGTCATCATTGACTTTCCCTAACTTCTGACCAAGCCATAAGAGTTATCTTGGTGAAACAAAAATACTCTATAGGTCGATAATAGACAATTAAAATGCATTTTAATTTTAAAAAATGACTTCAGATTTGGTCAGGATAATCGATGTTTTGACAAATTCTTCACGTTTTTTCAATTAAAAAGGAGGTTTTTAATATATCTCGACTAAATAAAGATTGAAATGTAGCTTCTAATTAGCTCTATTTATCGATTTTTTGGTATCAATCAGATTTTTTATTGCAAAATTATAGCCTTTTTTGAAAATTTCAGGAGTAAAATATTAGTATTATTAATTTAGCAATTTTAATCCAACTGAAGAGAGCAGAGAAGCAGAACGACTCATTACAACTTTAAATACTCAACAAAGAGCTGCTTTTGAAAGGATCATTCGAATAGTTTACGATGAAGATGCCACATCTACATCATTCTGTATTGATGGACCTGTTGGTTCTGGAAAAACCTATCTTTATCGAGTTTTTATGAATTTCATCCAAGGAAATGGAGATAAAGTCTTCCCATGTGCTACAACTGGAATTGCTTCAACACTCATGAAAGAACGATAGAACAGTTCATAGCGGTTTCAAGGGAGTCCAATTTAATACACAACAGTTGTATTTAATTCATTGGCCTTTGCGTATATATTAAGCAGTTTCTGAACCAGCATCCATAGTTAAGTTCTTCTTCAACAACTCTTTACAGATATTAAGCCCCGTAAAATTCAACGAATATGTACCATTCCGGGGATTAAAATTTTCCATGGGAATAGCAAATAAATTTCCCAGATACTCATCATTAATATCACCACTAAGCTAACTTAATCAGTTTCCCCCACACAATACATTATAAAAAAATCCTCACATTTAAATGGATCTCTTACCTTAGAGAAGAAAAAGTGTACACGTGTTTGTCTTCATCTAATAATGAACTGCTTGAAATCACAGTAAATTTTAAAATTTGACTTATTGTTTTAGCTGAAACTCACATCTTTTTTTCCCATTTAATTCCTTTCTTTCAATTTGCTTATCATTAATGAAATTAAAATTAATTAATGTTTGGTTATTGTCACGTGGATTACTTCAGAGAAGATCGTCGGTGGGAGGAGAAAACAGTAATGACGTAAGAAGAACGTCAGGAAAACACAAACAGAAAACCACGTGGGTCAAAAAAAGGAGAAGGAGAAAAAGTAAGATGGCGACGTCGGCAACGGCACGAAAATAGCGCTCGAGGGAAAGATTGTGTATTACCGGAAGCGAGTGACGGCCCTCGCCAAGCTAAGCAACACCGTATGTGATGGAAAAGCACGACCGCGAAGGAAACGGCGTCGAGCGAGGAGCACGGAAGCTACGGAACGACGAGCGACGATACGTTGAGAACGGCCGGCGAGAGGGGTGAACCATGGATGAAGAGAAACAGATGGGAAACTCTACCACGTGATTGGAAATCACTAGTCATTTTTCAAAACTGGTTTCGTGGCGCAAGTGAGGACACAATTTTGAAAATAATAAATGAAATAATAACGCAGTTTATGTATTAATTCTTACATAATGTTAAAACACAAATTTGTATTCAAAAATAAAAAAATGTTTTACATAAACGAAAAATTCTTGATTTGTCACGTGATCACTCATGTGAAGCACTCATGTTTGTATTAGCTCGCCGTTGCTCGTGTCATAGTATTAGCTCCCCTCTAATACTAAGCTCGTGTTAATCAGAGACCATCAATAAGAAATCTTGGTAATACAATAATAATTTCTTTTCATCTGTGATAATCCACCTTGCATCGTAGAACCGGTTTTCAAAGTTTTTAATTAACTTGAATTAAATTTTTTAAAATTCCGATGAAAAGAAGGTTAAGAAACGTATTTATATGACGTCAAATAACAATCCATTTGCGGGAGAATGACGTAATTATGATTACACCGACAGTAGCGCCGCGAAGTCAGGAGTGTTTTTAAGGAAAATTTCATTGGTTGACTTTCGTTACGTGATCTCAGAAAAGTTTCCCTTGCGGCTATAGTTAGTTTCCCCTCTGTTTCTTATTCCTCTGTGGGTGAACCGAAGCCGCAAAAAGCGTCAGAAGAGAAGAGTACGACAGCAAACGGTGAGAGCCCGTCGGAGTCCTCAAGTTTGGAAGAGCGACTCGCAAAAGCTTTGGAGAACTTTGTAAGCTATATAGAGACCTCATTAAATTCGACGGAAAATAGCCGACATGAGGAAAACCAGCCTAGTCAGCCGTCAATACCTACGGAAGATAATGGAAGACGTCCAATAATTGCCGACGGCGGAGAGAGTGGAACGCCCGGACTTTTACCGAACGATAGGACTTTCGTATGTTTAAGAGAAACCATTAATTTACAAACAAGCGCTCTTTTGCACTTATCCATATTTCAAGTGCGGATTCGTGACTCAATATTAATTGACTTTCAAACGATATTTACACCGGACGCAAACGAGTTAAGGGAAGACGACGAAGCTATCGGAGTGTTTCCGTTTTCCATTGCCAATTACCTGTTAAACGGAACAGGCGGAATCATTCCGGAGTCTTCGTTCCCTGCGACTGTATGAACTTTTAATTAACGTAATTGTTTATCGCAAGCAACAAGACGGAGGGGCCGCTTTGCTTCTCTGCAAAGCTAGTCGTATTACCCCGCACTGAGCCTTTTTTACAATTAGCACCAAAGACACCGCATTTCTTACCAAACGAGTAGTGATCGAGCTTAAGAGCGACCTAGATGGATTGACTGTATGTTTAAGCTAAATTATCAAGTGATATATCTATATTTATTTTCTGTTCCGGTGAAGAAGGATCAGCCCGATCATCGCAACGTGAGTGTCTAATGGAAATTAAATTTGACGACGTATTCATCGTAATAATTTGTGCGATAAGAAAATACGCAGCAGAAAGTGTGTGCTATTATTGACTGTTTTTGGTGATCGTCGGTAATTGTGAGAATCCAGTTACACCGATTGTTTAAGTGCGTATAATTCCCAAATGTCATTCTCATGTGGTGATAATTCAATATGTGTTAATAAAAATCGCCAGCCGCGATAAACACGTAATACGACGAGCAAGTGCGACGTCATCATTTATCTAACCATTTCCAAAGTTGAGTACATCGGCAAGTTGCACGATTGTACGTCACTAGGTGTAATTCTACAAAGGCGTAACTACCAAGTGGGTTGTCTACGAACATTAACTGTCAATATTTAAATATTCCGATTTATTTTTCCACTGCGAAACATTCTAGCTTTAAGCTTTAATATTCTATTTATTCTATTAAAATAAAAAGACTTATTTATGCATTATTTTTCTCGTTCCCTGTTTCTTGTCAATCTACTCTGCTAATCCACGTGACAGTTATCTATTATTTGCTTGTTATCGCTTGCTATTTAATATCTTCGTTCAACCTTAATCAAAGGATTAACTCTTCAGTCCACGTTATTGAAAGCTCAGAACCAGAAATATAAGGTGAACTAAAACAATAGGGCGATTCCTTACAAGAAAAGTAATAAAGTTATATCAACATACGAGGATGGATCCTAAAAAAAAGGTCACAAAGATAATAAAAAATTATTTATTAACAATAGACCGAAAATACAAAAGGGAATTAAGAGGCAGACTTGCCGACCACTTTTCCACAAACTCACCAAATCTATTTAGGATTTTATCTGAACGCAGTAACAACTTCTTTAACCAGGCTTGGTAGAAATCACGTTCCTGCCCACAACCAGTTCTCGGCAGCTGCTTTCACATTACAGTCTGAAGAGAACCTTGTACCAGATAAGTGTTCCTTCAATTTCGGAAACAGGAAATAGTCACTGGGTGCCGCATCTGGGCAGCTTTTAGGGTGGCTCCAGACTTCCCACTTTTGCAGCATTTCTTGCGTTTGGCGACACTGGTATTGTCATGCAGGAGAATAACACCATCACTTAACATGCCAGCGCATTTGCGTCGGATGGCTTCACGTAACCTTGTCAAAGTGACACAATAACGAATGGCAGTAACGGCACCTCCAAGCGAGACCACTTTTCTAAACGTCTTACCATTTCAATCGCTCTGACGCATCTGCGAACTGACACTACCTACCCGAACAACTGATGTAAGACAACTAGCGCCATCTGTCTCCACTCTGGGGAAAAATATTCTCTTCACAGTAATTAGTTTTCAAATGTTGCTGCTTGTCGCCTTTTTTTTTGTTTTGGATCCATCTTGGTATGTCCGGAAACTCATAGTTTCCGTGGAAATGGCCATGATTATATATATATATATATATATATATATATATATATAACAGTGTGTTTGTTTCTCTGTTGCAGAGTTACTTTTGAGCGATTTTCGTGCATCGGAGGTACAATAGTCCGGTATTCAAATCAGGAAAAAACCGATATAGTCTTCACGTACAGAGAAGCACAAGGGAATGGTCGAGAGGCCAACGGGTGTACTAAGAAAAGTACCCCAACAGACAGTATCACCCGAACCACAAGACCTTTGTAACCATCGTTTGTCTGAGTAGCGGTCCTGTTACGGAAGAAGCGGTCACGGAGGGTTCTGTTACGGAAGAAGCGGTCACGGAGGGCTCTGTTACGGAAGCGGTCACGTAGCGGTCCTGTTACGGAAGCGGTCACGGAGCGATCCTGTTACGGAAGCGGTCACGGAGCGATCCTGTTACGGAAGAAGCATGTTCATACAGCATATCGGGAGGAAGGTGTGCTACAAGATATTGAGCAGAACTCCGGTAATGTCCTGTTCTGTACTAATAACGCTATAACATTTCCGGACATATGTTCATATGAGATTCTTTGTTCCTTTTCTGGTCAGGAATCACCTCCTGAAGTTTGTCGCATTTGTTCTTTATCACTGATGAAAAAGACAGAGAGACCTGAAATGTATATACGAGTTTTTAATTTTATAAATTCATTTATGTGGAACATTTCTTTTTTTCCCTTTGGTGTTATCCTAGAGTCCACAGTTTTGGCTGTCTTATATTTCTATTTGTCCCTATTGTTTTAATTCAACCTGTATATGAGTTCCATTTGATTTATTATAAAACGCAGGTTAGATAAATAGGCTCTAATCCAAATATATCTTAATTGTTTTTTCTATGGCGTTTATTATTTCAAATCTAAGGAAAATTATAATAAGTGGAAAATGGGTTCAAGGAAGATGTTAATAATTAAATATAATTAATGTTTTTATATCAAACGTAAATTTAAATCTTTTTTTTTATTTAATTTTAATTTTGATGGGTTTGCAAATGCGATTTGTGTCCTTTAAAAGGATTCTTTTATTTCCATCTTTACTGATGGAAAAAGTACTTTTTACGTAAGGAGCACTTTTTCTTTAACTTACTTTCTTTGGGTCCAACAAATCACGATTGTTCATTAAAAGTTCACGAGTGCTTCTAGTTTTCGAGGGAACATTTCCCTTCGGGAAGCGGTTTCTCTAGTCATTCCCAAATCCCTTTTATCAGAAGATGAATCACAGAAGAATACAACCAAAAGGGGAATTTAAATGATTTAACTGAGAAAAGTCCGCGCTAATGGCGCTTTCATCCCCACATTCTCAACAACCTCCACAAACTAAATGAAACCGTGTAAATTTTGAACTGTCTCCTTCTCATACAAATTATATTTTATTTTAAAAGTTTCTCCCTTGACAACTTTATATCTGTTGAATTTTCCTTCCTAGAAACAATATCACTTCTAATTTTTGTAGAATTGGATATTCTCTTTGCCTTTTTGCTCTGAAGTGATATAACGATGTTATAAAAACTAACGCATTTCTTACTTACTTTTAGAAAAAGAGTCAAACTTATGCTCCCTACGAAAAAGAAAACAAGCTTGTATACACCAAACAGTTTTTACAAATAATAATTTACAGGGGTAGGAGTAAACGCTACTGAAATCCCAGATGATGTAAAACGAAGAAAATTGTTGTACAATGAGCAAGAAATCTTTCCTGTCTTCGAGTCATTTTCACTCTCTTCTTCACCTCGTTATTATTCTGCTACTATAGTAACTTCGGAAAAAGTAATTATTTAATTAGCAATTCATCAATAATTGCTTTAATTAACTTCCCATACCCAGTCTACACAGAGATCACATAGGCTCCATATCAATAGAATTAATGCGAAACGACGTATTGTACAGTTCACAGAAACTAGACCATGGAATAATGGAAACGTCTTATGGATAGACAAATTTCTATACACACTCTGTTAATCAGACGGCCAAGTTTTTGGGTCTGGCGGTTGCTGGTGATCTTCATGCCTGGCTGCGTGATGGCTACTGTGAAGTTAATAGCAGATGATGTCATACATATGCTATCATGTTTTAGATTGCGCCAACTTGTTCCACTAGCAAGAACTGCAACTTACCTTTACATTTTGGAAATTCTGCACTGCCAGCAGGAATCACTCCTGTATCACTATGACAATGCACCTTGTCAAAATTAACTGTGCTCAAGAATGGTTTGAGGAGACAGAGGCTGAATACATAGAGTTAATAATCCATATATCGTGGGACGACGACTATAGGCTAGGCCACTTCCGTTAATTGTTTTATGGAATTCCGTGAAAAAGATGAGTTTCTGTGCTGTTAAATGGTGCAGAAATAATAATGCTAAAAAATAAAAATAAAAAAGGAAATTAATTCTGCATTAAGGACTGCGTTGCATTATGGGAAATTAATGTGTTTCGCTCCAAGCCGCTGATATTGCTACTGGTCTACTGCATATACGATTTTTTGTATAGGTTTCTGTCAGTATGTCGTTTCTGTACATGTATTACTCTCTTATTCTGTGATTATTCCCCTCAGCAGTTGAAAACAAAAGTTCATATAGACTTGTTTCGGATATCAAACCGTTTATGAGATTTCCGAAGTTAAAAGTGAATTTTCAGCAGCTGGTATTGTACTCTCTGAATGGCAGATGGCATACACAAAAACAAATGTTCAAAATGACGACTGTTCAGGGAGGGGGGGGGGAGAAGGGAAAAACAACCCTTTTACTACAGTACCCGTTTCACCCCCCCCCCCTAAGTGGTTGTTTAGGTACACCTAAAGTTATTAGCAAGCAGATCTATTAATAAACAATAAATGGGACGTTATTTCAAGAATTTGTTCTAGCTTCTCCGCATGTCACCTGCCATCCATAGATTAGAAAACCAGCTACTGAAACCTCAATTTTAACTGCGGAAATCTCATAAACGGTTCGTTATCCAAACCATGTTTATATGAACTTTTGTTTTCATCTCGCTGTGGTGAATCACCACCAGAAGTTTCTGACAACGGTTTAGATACTCACTGTATAAAAGAAAACATCCACTGACTCACTGACTCATCATCGCACAACAAAATCCACTGAGGCCACCGACTCGATACTCCGTGGGGTCATAAAACGAATAGCGTAGGGGCGTGCTAAGACGGGGCTTTTCGAAATTCGGACCCCCTGCCCTCCCAGGGGGGCAGAAAGGAGTTGCAGGTTCGGTCGCCTAGCTCCGCCCCCAATGAACGCAGATCTTCGAAATTTTGTTGGAAGGTTTATAGCTACCGTGCCATAAAATCAGTTTCTCTGATTTTCGTTATTCGAATTTTAAGGTTGCGAAAACTGAACAAAAATCGATTTTCGGGTATTTTCAGACATTTTGATGCAACTTCGTGGGGAATAAAGATAAAGCAACGAAACTCGGAGGGAAGCTTCTCGGGGATATTAAAAAAAAAAAAAAACAATTTCTGTTTTTTTTTCATTTTCGCTTTGTAAAGGGAGCCAGGGATGCCCAAAGATTGGACCCCCGTTTTGTGTTTGTGCCGCCTAACTCCAATGCGGAAATGCAGAGAGCTTCAAAATTACGCACGAGGATGTAAAAGACATAAATAAAAAGGGAGCGTTTGCTGGTTTTTACAAATCGATTTTAAGGGGGGGCAGAAATCCAAAAAAAAAAAAAATCCGAAAATAGACCTAATTTTGACGTTCGCGTCCGGTCAACCCCACACTGCAGCAAATTCACGTATGACTTAGATATTTGGATCAAGAATAGTTCACTTAATTTTATAAAATCCAATTTCTGCTTTTTTCATATTTTACCCCTTTGCCCTCTTATGGCCCTCCGTAAAAATATGCAAATTCTTGCAGTTTTTCCAGTATTTCGCGAGTAAAAATAGGTCTAAATTAATGAAATTTGGTACGGTGATGGCAAATAACTAGATCAACTGTCTGCTTCGTTTATTTTTTGATTATCTGGATCCAATTTTCCGATAATTTATGTTTTCCGGATTTTACCGGATTTTTTTTCTTGGTTTTAATAAATTAAGTTACAAATTCGCATTTTGAAATACAATTGATCAAATATGAATACTCCTTTTAATGAAAAATTGAAAAACAAAATGAAATAATAAAAAATAAAAGTCATCCAATGTGGAGAAAGTCTTATGGAGACAGATGTGGAAGAAAAAACACAGGTGAAGAGAAAGTCTAATTCGCAACGAAAGCTCTATAACTCCTTTTTTTATATAATTCACATGTTGAAAGTTTAGTTTTTACATTGGTCATAAAATATGGATTTTGTTCTTTGATTTAAAATTTATTTTAAGTATCTAGGACTATTTTTCGAGTTATTATGAACTAGCTGTTGTATTTCGTCATTACTCGGGCTCTTTTTTTGATGAAATTTTGCAACTTCGGAATGTGGATATACAGAAAAAATGAACATTATTCTCCGCCCTATTTCTCCGTCAAAACACTGCGTCAAACTCACTCAGCTATAGACAACATTCCAAAACGAGCGAAATCGAGTGGAACTGCTAAAGAGCCCGGTAGTTGGAGTGGCCAACCATTGGGAACATTTTAAAAGAATTCTTTTCGAGACTTCATCATGAATTTTTCATGTTTTCTGTATATTCACATTCAGATATTGCAAAATTTCATAAAAAATAAAGAGCCCGAGCAAGGCCGGGTATATCAGCAAGTATAGTATAAAAGAACATGTCCTGACTGAATCATCAGCGCCGAGCCGAAACCGGTGAAGCTAATTACATGAAATTTTGACAGCAGGTTTATTTTGTAAGGTAAGCAAACGCTGAGAAAGGATTTTATGAAATTCATACCCTAAGGGGGTAAAATAGGGGATATAGTTTTATATGAAAATCCGTCTTTTTTAAGTTAAATCCATTATTAAATCCATGAAAATTGGTATTTGGCCCTTTGTTTCATGATTTTTGGAAATTTGCCCCTGCAGCAGTTTCAGCTGAGCGATGATTGTAATAAAATTACTTTCTATAACACAAAATAATTTAATACCGAGAGATGGCGCTGGCTGCATTTTAAATTGCACAAGTTTAATCATGGATGAAGAAAACCTTAATTGAAAACTCTTTTGTTAAAAGCGTGAGGTTTTTTTTCAGTGGCGCCCTCGAACGAATTGCGTGCACAATTCATTAATTAGCGAACAAAAAATGGTGGCAATTGAAAAGCTTTGATTTCTGATTTATTATAATATGGATGTTATAATATTGTTTCCTACCTTATTATAACAAATTAGAAATCACAGCTTTTCTATTGTTGCCGCCATTTTTAATTCGCCAATTAACAAAGGAGTTTTCCATCCAGGCTTACTTTATCCGGTTTAATGTTTGCATAACGCTACAACCGGAACGGGCACACAACTTGAGGGCACACGCTGCTGGACGGTTGCTCCGAATATATGAAAATTGTTCTGCATAGCTTTAGACAGCAAAAAGATTTTTTCGTCATTAAAATGTAATGTCCATTCATTGATAGCATAGTTTTTATATTTGAAAAGTAAAACATGTACCGGAACATGAAATTATATCATGACTTATTATCTGATTTCTGAAATATGTCAATTTTCATACTGTTATGGCAACCAGCTTATCTTTAACCATTACTTGGAATTTTAATTATTCAAAGTGGTTTTCAACAGCGGCTAATAAAAAAAAATAACAGGAATAAAGTTTAATAGAAAACTCCAAGAACTGAATATATATGTCTTTTGAAATATGTGAATTTAATAAGGTACAGTTTCATTTCACATATACAATTATATCTATATAATTAGAGATCGCTGAACGATAAAAGCAAACATAGTAATGGAGGACTCTGTAACAATGCATAGAATTCCTGTTGTCCGGGGTTTTCTTAGAATTCATGTTCTTAGAACTTAACTTTTTCTTTAAAAATAAGCATTGGAAATAATGGAGAGTTAGCATGTAATTGAGAAAGATTGGAAAGGCGACAGAGGAACCAGTCCCTTCGCTTAGTGTTGTATTGGCTTCAGAAATGAAGGAGTATTGGTCAGAGAAGACGAAAAGTTCTCCGGGCGCCGCAAACATCTGAAGAACGGGAGCTTCATCTACAGCAGGAAATTGCAGAATTACTGAAAACCAATTTGTGTTATTATTTAACTTCTTGATGTTGTTCTGTTTGCCTACAACTGTAAATATCCCGGGCAACGCCGGGTGCCTCTTCTAGTATACCAATATAATTAGAGATCGCTGAACGATAAAAGCAAACATAGTAATGGAGGACTCTGGTGAAAAATAATATCCAGTCCTTAATACGACTTTTTTGGAATCACATATATTCATGGAAAATGATTTTTTATTTGGTTATTTAATTTTATTTATTTATTTATTTATTTGTTATTTTTTACCTGACATCTCTCGGGAGCATCAAAGCTAACATTGCATCATTCCACTTTGCTTTGCATCGTTGTTTCCTTGCAGAAATATTTCGGTAGAATCGCTCTCCATGTCCATCTCTAAAATACAACGGTTCTCAGGGAAGACATCGATATGTGAATATTGAAAGTTCATATTGAGTGTCATGTTGCAACCAAGTTTCTCGTACGTACGTAATAGTTCTTTCAAAAGATCCAATAATTCCTTATTCTTATCCTTATCCTTATCCAAGTAAAAGACTAGAATCTGAAAAGTGAGCAATAGATAATGTCGATTTACTCGAAAAATCGAGTTTATAGGGTATTTTAAATGTGACTTTCGTGTTCAGTAACCAAAAATCTACAATAATCGATTAACTATGTTTTTGTAATAAAAAAAAAAGGATTAAAATTTGTTGAACAGTGTTATTACTGAAAATGATCATCTTTCGAAACTCGTCAATGAAAGACATCTTTATATAATCATTAATTGCTATGAATATAGAGTTTTACTACATAATATACTAGAAACTCAACACCAAACATTCTCATCAATTTAATGTTACAGATTGCAGATCACCATCAGCAGATTCTCAAACAATTACTGAACAACTTCTGCCCTTCGAATGTTCAGCAAATTGATTGAATTTGTTTCACATAAAAAATACTGAATGATTTGTTTTCCTTCAGAAGTTCCAGAATTATTAAATTCATGCTGACGGCAGGTTAGCAATTTTAACTTTCCAAATAAAAATTAGGAGCGCGCTTAAATTAAAGCTAGAGAATAAAAGAGAATTTGTTTTAATGTAGGTAAAATTAATTAATCATTGCCGCTGTTGGCTTTCGAAAAAGTTAGCTCTACAAGCTAACTTACAACCTTTACAAAGTTTGTCTTCAGGGAACTAGCTACTGGCTTCTAATTATCAATTCACGTTCCTATTTTTACGATGAGTCCATATAACTAATTAAAATAGCATAAAAATTTATACTAATGTTAATTGTGTTCAGTAGGATTTGTAAAGGGCTTTGTTTTCACAAGCACCGGTAATTAAAGCCGCCCTTGTTACAAAACTGAAACCTCAGGCATAAATATGTTATCTCGTTATGAACTTCATATTGTTCTTTAAATGAAAACATTAAATAATAAATAAGTAAAAAGTATTAATTTTACACTTCAACATTAATTTGTTTGGCAGAATGATTAAAGAATCATATCTAATACAGAGTTACTCTTATACTTAAGTTCAATACACTAATTCTTTTTATAATTCTCGCCAAGAGAATCTGCAGCAGCGGAAGATATCAGAATGCTAGTTAAGCTTGGGGGATTTTCCAATAATTAACAGAACACCATGCAACCTTCTCCACGATTTCGTTGTTTTACGAGATCGTTTTCTTAATGGTTGAACTTTTTCACCTGCCAACAAGTAAAGCTGGTGATTCGAAATGACGAAACGGTTGCCAACTTCCATTATCCGTAGATATTTCGCGTTTTCGCTTGTATTCTCTCGAGATAAGTATTATCTTATATGCATATCCTGATTTCCCTATCTTCTGTCCGATGTCCGGACAACTGCCTCCCAAATTGCATCCAACAAGTACTCTAATTTAATAAAATATTTTAAAAACTTAGGTTTTTATTTTTAATAATGGCCGAGCAGTACCTAAGGGTTCCGGGTTAGGTTTTTGTATAGTGTAATTTTTTTATGGTATGTTTGGATGAAATTAGGTTTTCTGTATATGTTGAGAGAAATAAGTACCTCACCCAATTAAGTCCGCACTGAATTTGCTCTCAACCGAATAACCGCGGCTCTCAACCGAACTGAACCGTTTTTGCTTCCCCAACTGAATTTTTTTTCTTTCAAATCGATTTAAAAACTCATGATTCGAGAAGATATGTTGAATTTTTAAAAGAAAATTTTTTTTATCTGTGCTTAAGAATCAATTTTGTGCAGCTAACTCCTCCGTAACGGCAAGTAGCAGAAGCAAATGAAATTAATACACGCTTAAAGGGTTTCTTAAACTGTGCCTCAATAAATTATTTATGACAATTGGTTAAGTCTTTTAGAGATATTAATTTATTTCTTAAAATAAAGAAATGGCTGTAGTATTCATACAAGCAAACCAGAGTCAAAAACTTCGACATCTAGTAATTTCTCTCAATTGTAAATGAATTGTTTGGGTCGGATGAGCCACTTCTTGCATTATAAATTTTGTTTTTTTTTTAACACCATCTATGCAATCCCCCCCTCCCAAATTTAATCCGTAATTTTGAGTTTTTATCCCAAATTTATTTTGAGTTTTTATCGTAATTTTTTAAAATATTCATGAATTTGACATAAATTTACAATAATTTAATTTCATTTTAAATTAAATTGTAATAAATTAAATTGTAATAAATTAAATTGTAATAAATATATAAATGCTTTTTTTCCTTAAAATTTTTTTCTCCAATTTTTACGTATTTTTTATTGTATTTTTTACAAAGCAAGCGTAGACCTCTTTTGCATACTCCCAGGATTTATCAAAGATTTGCCTTAGAGCAAAGATGTGATCCGTCGTGCTTCGGCTAGGTCGGAAACCACACTGCTCCCCCGACAGTTTGGAGTCGACTATTTCCCGACTTCTCTTCTCCGGACACTTAGCGTACACTTTCCCAGGAATGCTGAGCAAAGAGATGCCTCAATAGTTGTTGCAATCTCTCTGATCTCCCTTTTTGAAGATAAGGATCACAATTCCGGTCTGCCATTGCTTAGGGGTCTGTCCAGATATCAAAGCAACCTGACACACTCGAGTCAGCCACAGGATTACCATCCTGATTTAAGGCCTTTAACATCTCGGACCGAATTTCATCATCACCTGCAGCTTTGCCAATCTTCAGGGACTTAATTGCCCATCTGACTTCTGCTTCAGTGATACTGCCGTGACTATTCTCCGCTCCAAGGTGCACCTCATGTGCCTCAGTTGTTGCTGTCACCGGATTAAGAAGAAATGCAAAGTATTCCTTCCACCTATGCAACACGCTCTCCTCCGTTTTCAGAAGCCTCCCATCTGAAGTCTTAATAGTTTGTGACGAAAGAGACTTCTTTCCACGGAGGCGGCGCACGGTCTGCCAGAATACCTTGTTTGCCGAACCATAGTCTGCCTCCAATTTCTCCCCGAACTTCTCCCAGGCCTTGGCTTTAGCTGTTGATACTGTCTTTGCTACTGCTTTTCGCGCCTCAGTGTACCGCGCTCGACTCGAAGTTGACTTATTTGCAAGCCATAGCAAATAGGCTTCCTTCTTTGCCTTGACAGCTTCTTGGACTTCACGGTTCCACCATGCAGTCCTTTTCTCACCGCCCTGCGCCACACTCAGCCGCTTACGACCACAGCACAGTGCAACTGAAGTAATCACAACAGTTTTAAACAACTGCCACTCCTCTTCAACAGTACCATGATCACTGGGTAGTTCTTTGAAACTTGAAGATATGTTATCTGCAAAGGTCTTCCTCATATCTCTATCCTCCAATGCCTCCCATTTGATGCGCCAATTTTTTCTGAACCTAGTATTTCGCTTGGTTGGCATGGATTCAGAGAACCGCAAAGTGCAGACAACAAGGTGGTGATCAGTTGATAGTTCTGCCCCTCTTCTCACACGAATATCCAACACTGATCGGAATAAGTCGGCTGAAACGATTACAAAATCAATCAGTGACTTCTGGTCCATTACATCCCTGTACCAAGTATACTTATGGACATCCCTGTGCTGGAAGAAGGTGTTTGTGATGGAAAATCCATTGTTGCAACAGAAATCCAACAAGCACCTCCCATTCGCATTTATATCGGGGTCACCCTGCATTGGTCATCAGCCCCTACGTGTGCATTGAAGTCGCCCACCAGGATGACAGAATCTGCACTCCCTCTCCTGCTAAGACCAGCATTAACTTCATCTAGAAAAAGTGGGTACTCTGTGACTGCATTCGGAGCATATGCAACGAATAGAGAGAGAGACCGTTTCCCTATCTGAAGCCTCAGGAGACACAGTCTTCCACCTAAGGGGGTCCAGTCTGCAACATAATCTGCCAGCCAGGGACTTGTGAGTATCCCCACTCCTGCCTGGGCAGTCAGGTTAGGGTCGACACCAGAGTAGAAAAGCTTCCACCCTCCCTCTAAGTCCACAGTTCCAGAACCCGGACGTTTCGTAGAGATACTATCTATGATATCTAGTCGATACTAGTTGATACCGTTTGGCTTCCTCCACTAATTCTGGTTCCTTTCCTGTCATGGAGAATACGTTCCAAGTGCCGATTGACAGCACCCGATCCCGTTGTCGCTTTACCCGTTTCTCCTCCTGGGTAAAGGCATGCGCTGCCCCCGACCGTTTCCCCAAGCGCATAGCGAGTGCACTGGTGGGGCTTCTCGGAGGCATTGCTCCGAGATAACAGCCTGCAGACTGTCGACTATTTTTCGAATGAGAGCTTCTGCCTAACTCCCGAACGCGGGTGACTCGAAAAAGCATATGACAGAGTTCCTCGGGAGAAAAGTATGGAGTGGATGGGCAATTACTGGTTGCTATCATGTCTCTGTATGAAAGCTCTGAGATGTGTGTCCGGATAAATGGCATTAAGTCAAGACCGTTCACCGTTGGTGTTGGACTCCGCCAAGGGGTGCGTACTGTGGCCCTTCTTGTTCATTATCTTTATGGAGTGGATAGACAGGGGCAGCCGAGACGATGAGCGTGTTTGTGTGGGTGACTGCCTGGTGGAGAGGTTTCTCTTTGCTGACGACCATGTCCTCTTTGGGTATTCTCGCACGAACCTTCAGCATGCACTAGGCCGGTTTGCAGCCAAATGTGAAGAAGCTGGGATGAAGATCAGTGTGGCTAAAACTGAGGTTCTGGTCCTTTCAAGACAGCCTGATCAGTGCGCTCTCCATGTTAGGGGAGCCTCATTGAGACAGGTGTAGAAATTCAAGTATCTCGGGATTGCATTCACGAGTGATGGACGGCAGGAGAAAGAATTGGATGCTCGGATCGGTGCAGCAAGCTGTGTCAGACGTGAACTGTGGCGATCCGTGGTAACGAAACGCGAGCTGGGTAACAAAGCCAAGCTCTCCGTCTTTAAATCTATCTTTGTCCCCATTCTCACCTATGGACATGAGGCTTGGGTAATGACCGAAAGAGTGCGACCGGGATACAAAACGGCCGAAATGAGATTTCTGAGAGGTGTGGCAGGTGTTACCCTACTAGATAGAGTGCACAGCAGCACAATAAGGGAGTCTTTAGGTGTTGAGCCGCTACTTCTCTGCATTGAGAGATCTCAGTTGCGCTCTATGGCCACGTGATACGGATGCCGCAAACTGGTCTTCCTAGGTAGTTGTTATTTTCCAAGCCGGTGGGTAAGAGACCAAGGGGTCGGCCTAGAACCAGGTGGCTAGACTACATGGAGAATCTGGGTTCGAGTCGCTTGGGTATTACCAGGGAGGACATGCGCCTGATGGCGGAAGATCGCAATCTCTGGAGATCCTCCTTAGGGCTGCTGCCCCCGCGACACTAATGGATAAGCGGGTTTGAAAAGTAAGTAAGTAAGTTTTACGCATTTTCAATGGTATAGCTGGGTGTTCAACGCGCATTCCGACAGTTTCCATCTATGTCGTCCTGAATCGATGTTGCCGTTTTCTGGTTTGAGCTTTTCAGTGCAGTGATTTTTGTGAATTATCTGGACGTTTAGCTCCAGTATTTTCTTCTGTAGTCCAGCAACTGTCATCTATACTTCTATGTAGTATAATAATCAACTTTACTGCAGGATAGACCTGCCCAGATGTGATATTGGTACATTTCATCAAGTGTTGTAAACTCAGTTAAGTCCATGTATATGTGGGAGGTGATTTTTTAATGTTATATTATATATTGTTCCTAGTTATATACATCCTAGTTGGGATTTTCCTCGAGTTTTAAAATTTAAACAAATTTTAGAATTAAAAATTTTTAACGAGAAAAGCATTCATATATTTATATACCTCAAAGTTTAAATTAAATAATTAAATTGTAATAAACGTCTTTTTAAATAATTTTATTTTGTATTTAGTTTGGTTGAGGTGATAAGAAATATTTTCATTTTTATTCAGTGACGTAATGTTGAGGAAAATATAGGCGAAGTTATCGCGTGACTGATTGGCTAGATTAAGTTAGATGAATCAATCCCTCCCCCCTTTAATTTTGCATTATTATGTACACTTCCTTAAATTTATAATTCCGTTTATCGTAGTTCTTTTGTTGTTTTCCTTCACTGTGATTTTAAGTTTTCATTAATTATCCTTTTGTATAATTCTTTTTAAATCCTTTTGTATAATTCTTTTTAAATCCTTTTGTATAATTTTATTCACAATTGTTCTGTATAATTATTTTTTATCTACGTTAATCATGTTAATTTCACCGTTCCTTGTATGTTAGTCATCTTTTATATTAGTCATTCTATACTACCAATCAGATGCGCGCACGCATCAACAACATACTTTTGTATTCAGAACCAATCATGTATTAGATATTTTTAGATAGACTTCATGTCATATAATCATTGTTATTGATAAAGGGGGTAGCAAGCCTTTCACATGTACCCTTGATAAAGCCTGGAATATACGGTCAAACCGGTCGGGAAATCTTGTGTTTTCTTCCGTTATGTACTGTAAGGCCTCCATAAACTTCATTAGTCTTATAGTATATGGCGTTGACTTTGGCCTTTGACTCAATTCTGTGTAAAGTTAAGTTCCCCCACATCATGAATCCTTTTGAAGATGTTTCCTTGCAGTCACGGTACCAATTTCTGAAGTCCTTAGAATCCCTTGGTTAGTAAAAGAAAATTGCTCGGCTCTTGTTGTCGCTTAAATAAGCATACGCCTCATCTAGTATGATCACATATAAAATAATAACTAGTTACCTTAACTGTGGACAACAGCATCAATGGAAACACAGTTCTGGTTCCTTTGTGTTTTCATTGTAGTATGACCACGATTTTCCACCTTTCATCCGTCAGATATCGTTCATACAGATTACCGCAGTCGGTCCGTCGCTCTTGAACATGACGAGGAAACAACTTATGAACGTGGCTCTTGTGTCGCTTCTCCAGTTGTAAATCGCGATTGATAATTGTGTTTACCATGTACACAAATGCCCCTATCTTCTGTGGAACGGTGGGGTACAACCGGTTAGGAGAGGGCGAGCCGGACTTCAGCCGTACGGCTAAGGGATAGTCTTGAATTGGCCTGCTTTTTACCCTCAGGAATGGCACCACTCCTGGTTTTACTAATGATATTTAGTACATTTGATATCCCTTTCTTGGACTGTATGAAACATCGTTTCTTGCATGATTTCATAATTTCGGAATAGCTGAATTTGATACAATGGAATCAAGCCAAAAACTGTGGACACAACTATAGAAAGAAAAATAACTCCGAAAACACTATTCCACATAATAAATTTTAACTCGGACGTCAGCTGAATTTGACGTCGGAAAAGGTTGTTATGTAGCCCTCTCAATGCCTGTCAGTTTTCGGTGGCATAACTTTAGCTCCTTGTTCGAATTCTATTTTGATACTTATCCTAACAAAAATTCACGGCATAGATCACGTGAAATGAACGCGCTTGCACATATAAATATGCAAATTGTTACCAAAGATCCCTAACAACCCTCTGTAATACGTGTTTTGACGACCAAATCTTCTTTCTCAGCTTGATAAAAACGTGTGTACTTGCCTGTAGCGCAAGACTAAACGTTGTGATGTTGCTGAAAATTTCCACAAGCGAAGGCATAGGTACCATCTGTTGGCTTGTCTGCTCTTACAGCAGTATTGCCCACCCACACAAAATTAAAACACGTGTGCTTATACAGGGTGTCCCGTAATGACTGAACGAAAATATGGTAAATGGTAGTATGGGTGATTTTTAAGCAAAACAGAACATAGGTCCGAATTTAAACGATAACTGAGATATGAGCAGAAATAAAAATACCGCCACCAAGATCAACAAGTTAATAATTCAGGTTCTATAACATCTAGGATGATGAAATTTAGGAGAATAATAGGGTACATACAACGGTGTGTTACCGTTAGAATTTGATCGAATTCCAATAAGTAGTTTTCGAGTTACGTATTCAACATCTTAACACGTGGTGGTTAGTAAACTCATGTTATCATGTGTTACGATATTGAATGCGTAACTCGGAAACTACTCGTTGAAATTTGATCAAATTTTAACAATATACAGAGTTCTGCCCTATTATTCTTCCAAATTGCATCATCTTAGATGTTATAGAGCCTGAGTTATAAAATTGTTGATCTTGGGGCGGCATATTTCTATTCATATCTCAGTTATCTTTCAAGTTCGGACTCATGTTCATATGAAAACTTCTTTGCTTAGAATCACCCATACTGCCATTTACGATACTTTCGTTCACTCATTACGGGACCCCTTGTGTAAAGAAAGAAATTATTAATAATAGTATATGTATTATTATACGATCTAACAAGGGGACATTACGACCTCGGAATTTTAGTTTAATACGAGACTTCGTGTAGTTGTAGTGTACCTTTAGGATGTTAATATACAGGGTGATTCAGTCAATTTCTGACCATTTCAGTACTATGATTTATTGACCCATTAATGTTTACAAACTTAGCATTTCAGTATGATATTTTAGGCAGTTCGGAGTTTCTATTCCCGTGGAAAAGTCTTGATGATATGCTTAATGCGGCCACCACGAACGTTTTGAACTGCTCGCAGCCGAATGGTGAAGTTGTTCATAACTCTATCCAGGATTTCTGCATCCACAAGGGTGCAACAGTCGACGATGCTTGGTGCTGTAGTAAACACACTGTCTTTAAGGAACCCCCAGAGATAAAAATCACATGGGTTTAGGTCAGGACTCGTAGGGGACCAAATAAAGCCACCCCTGAATCGATATGGAAACCTGTTTGAAATGACACGATTTCCGAATTTCTGATTGAGAAAATCTAGCACTTCATTAGTGATGTGAGGCCTAGCCCCATCCTGTTGAAACCATTGATGTCGAAGCGGTATACGCCTCTTTCGCAGCTCGGGGATGAAGAAGGTTTCCAACATGTTAAGGTAAGCCTGTGACGTTACGGTGCCCTCAAAAAAGAACGGACCAATGATGCCTCTTTTGGAAATCGGGCACCAAGCCATAACCTTTCGTGGATTAAGAGGTGACTTATGGATCTCATGAGGGTGCTGGGAACCCCAAAAACGAACGTTGTGTTTATTAACGTCACCTGACAGATGGAAGAAGGTCTCATCTGACACCCACAGGTTGTCCACAATGTCCTGATTGGCTTCCATTTCTGCTCCAAACTCCATCGCAAATTGTGTTGTTGCTTCTGTCTTTCAGTGTCTGTTAACTCCTGATAAACATGGACCTTATACGGGAACAGGTGTAAATCCTTTTTCAAAATTCGCCACGTCGTGGTATACGACAGCCCTTCTTCAATGGATAGGCGGCGAACAGATTTTTTGGTAGGGGAATCGACCAACCTTGTGCGAACATTTTCGACAACTTCGGCCGTTCGAACACGAGCTTCGCTCCCGCCTTTTTTCTTGCCTTTAACACATCCAGTGACACGAAATTGCTTGACAAAATCCATGATTGCTTGCCTGCCTGGTGCGTCTCGACACTTATACTCCTTCCGGAACTTTCTTTGTACGGTTACAGGTGATTTTGTCTCGAAATACCATTCGACAACCTTGCATTTCTGCTCTGTTGATAAAGCGGGCGCCATTTTTCAACAATACGATTTTCATGCAGCGCCGTTGCAACAATACAAACTCCAACTATTTAGAAATTCGATATGGCGCTCATATTCTTTCAATTGTTTATCCCTAATGCATGTCATTCGAGTGAAATGGTCAGAAATTGACTGAATCACCCTGTACTTAAATATTAAGGCGCACTATTCAGCCAATTTTGAAAAAAGACGGTTTAAAATTTCGAGCACCATACATAAAGGAAAGTTTTCCTCCTTGATTGTAAGTAATCCGATAGCTCAGACGACAGCGTGGTTGCTACTCACAAGTTAAAGTGTGAGTGGCGGGTTCGAATTCCAGTTATAAATAATTTTTTTTTACCCAAATAATTATTCATTATATTATATTTACAAATTTGTTTGTGACAACCAACTTTTTCACAAAATTTTCCTTTTCTCAAAATTATTATACTTATTTTTATTGTTACAAGTGTCTACGGAGTAATAAAGTATTTTCTGCAAAATATTTTGTACAGAATCAACATTTTAAAAGCAATAACTATTTTATTTTATTTGTCGAGGTGGCGGGTTCGAAAGGGAAATCTTTGTGAATGTAAACGAGGTATGCTTTTCAATGGTTTTTCTTAAAACCCCTTGTTCTTGTAAAAAGTCCTCATTTATTTGTTGTGCGAATTGTCGTGGTATCTTTTGTTTTCCATGCTTTTATGACAATTATTATTCTGGTTCATGTATATTATTTTAATTTAACTGATTAACATTATTACTTCTGTGTTAGATTGCTATTTGCATGAAATGAAGTTTTTACCCTTTCCATACATAATAGGCTATTTTGCTGAAAATACTTGTGTTACTTATATTACTCCGTAGACACTTGTAACAATAAAAATAAGCATAATAATTTTGAGAAAAGGAAAATTTTGTGAAAAAGTTGGTTGTCACAAATAAATTTGTAAAAATAATATATTGAATAATTATTTGGGTAAAAAAAAAAAAATTGTTACAACTGGAATTCGAATCTGCCAGCCCACACTTTGACTTGTGAGTAACAACCACGCTGCCGTCTGAGCTATCGGATCACTTACAATCAAGGAGGAAAACTTTCCCTTATGTATGGTGCTCGAAACTTTAAACCGTCTTTTTTCAAAATTGGCTAAATAGTGCGCCTTAATATTTAAGTATATTATCATCCTAAAGGTACACTACAACTACGCGAAGTCTCATATTAAACTAAAATTTCGAGGTCGTAATATCCCCTTGTAAGTAATAAGGCCTTGAGATCGCTCCCCACAGCCAAAGGCCCAAGGACGAGAATTGCAGAGACGAATAACAATAAAAGAGAATTACCCGATTAAATCGGAAGTCAAAAAATAACTTTATGCATGAACAAATAATTTCAAAAAATATTTTTTTTTATTACGTTTACAGTATCGAGGTATACGTTTTTAGAGATAGAATCCAGTAAACAAAAGAAAATAAGACAAATGTTTGACTTATATCTATTGTATTACATCTTATTTCAAGAGCTTAAAATTGAAATTTCCCAGACAACATTTTTTTTTCTAATAGAATGTTTTCTGAGGACTTATAACTTTGAATTATCAACGGATCTTAAATTCCATTTTTCAGCAAATGAAAAAAGTTAAGCAATTTCTTCCCTCATAATTTAAACAGACAATTCCCTCCATTATTTTCAAACTTATTTTTTAACTCTGAAATTCAATATAACACTGTAATTAAATATTATAATAGAAAATTCAGTAAAAATAATAAAGGGAAATTTTATCGAAATGAATGCGGAAATTGATTCCCAAAAGAGAGAGAGAGTCGTTTCCTTTAGGTAATTAATTAAAGAAAGAAATAGAGAAGGGAAAATTCAGCAAATCCCAGGGACAGTGTAACATTAAAGCTTACTTCCTGAATCTGTATCAAAAAGAATATGAATTTAAAAATTTGTTAGCTTTTTTATTTCATTAATTAATTCTATCATTTCATAAAAGCTGCCATTGCGAATGAAAGTTTTTTTCTTTTTACTATATTATAATGAGGTGAAAGTTAATTAAACATGAGATCTAAAGATTAAAAAATTCATATTTCTACAAAGTTTATTTATCGACCAACGGTCTCTTCAGTATTATTCATTAGTTTCTTTCAATTCTATCTCCGTGGATTAAAAATATGTAAATGAGCACAGAAAAAGGCAATTTTCATTCATTGGCAAGATGTTTAGAATAGAAAAACGTTTATGGAAAAATCGATTCTGCCAGACAGCGAGCGAACTAGACTTATTTTATTTTAATCCGTAAAATTATTTTATTTCCACACTCATCTTAAAAATATGTAAAGTTTACGAAGAAACGTATAAATTAAAACTAACCGTGAAGCTACAACATCTTGAAATGATATTACTTCATTTCGTTTAATTAAAAGTTTAGCTAATTAAAATAATTAAATAGGACAGAAAATTTGCTAACAGTATACCTTAAAGTGCATCTCTACTACGAGTCGGCGTCAAACTCCCTGTCATACTAGAATCGTCGTCAACTTACATTCAAAAAGAAATTGTTACGTGTGTTTATTTTCAAAAGTACATAAAGTATTTTCTAATTTCTAGAGAATAATTAGTTTTTTCATCTTGTGAAACATACGGATACTTATTTTTAATGGAGAGCCAAGGTCATCATTAAAACCCATAAAATCCACGCTACTTAATAAACGTCACTTATTTTGTAGAATTTAAACTAAGATGTAATTACTATTGTAAGACCAAACAACTCCTATATCTATTGAACACCATTTTAAGAGAAAGTGAAAGATTTAAACTGCATATGACATATTATTATTATTATTATTATTATTAATATTTTGATATGCCACATATTATCAACAGAGTACTTCATAATACTTTGAGGAGGATTATTAGGGGACAGTTATACTCCCCGCAGACTCTCGAGTTAATTAGCTTTAGAGTTCCGAGTGGGACAAGAAAATATCAACCGTTAGTGTTTGGGGGTACTCTGAGAACGAAGGCTAGATCCGGCTTATAAATTAATACTTAATTTTAATATGAATCCTATAAGTATTGATATTTTTAATGATAATTGTATTTCTCTTTTTGCTGATTAATCCTTCTTTGTTTATTTTGATTATTTTATTTAATGATTTAATTGCATGTCCTTCATCTTTATTCTTATAATTTTTATTTGCATTTTTGAGTTAGTTTTCTCTTTTGTTGTTTTTTCATTAACCCCGTTTTGGGCGATTGCCTGTTGGAGGACAACGTGGGATCTTTCCCTCCAGTTTATTTGGTGTGGTTCCACCCTGTTGTTGTTATATTATTATTATTATAATTATTATTATTATTATTATTATTGCTCGTGCCTTATTGCAGATATTCTTGACTATTTTTAAGGGATGTCTTTCAGCTCTTGTTCCAGCTTTTGTTGTTCTGTTTAATTTGTCGCCTAGCATTAGTAAGTACCCGAACAAATGGAAGAGGGTGATCGTTCGGCCTGTTCCTAAATAAGAGAAAAAAAAATTAGTAGTTAAGGCATCATTATCCAACGATAAAAGGTTTTAGCATCAAAATGTTACGAGCAGTAGCGGTTCGTGACTATAATAAGTGGATGGGCACAAATACAAAATTTCAGGTTTTCTTAGGCCTTTTCGTACAAAAGTTATAGCTTGATTTGTATTTGGAGCCTCGAGGCCTCAGAGGACTATATCAGTTTTAGTGTGTAATAGCTAAAATTTTAAGCAACACACAGTATTATAAATATAAAACATTTCAGGTTTCTAGACTTCCGGTTTTAAATTTATAGCTTGATTTGAGATTCAGGCCGCAACTCCCCTGCCAAGAGACTTATAGAATTTTTAATATAGATTAGCTAAATTTTTAAATACCACACTACGGTTAAACAAAATTTCAGGACCGTAGGCCTTTCCGTTCAAATTTTATAGCTTCAATTGTATTTGAGGCTGCCAGCGGCCCCGAGGCCTATACCAGTCTCCTTGTATATTGTCTATAATTTTTAAGTAACGCATTGTAAAAATATAAAACTTCAAGTTCTTAGGCCTTTTTATTATTCAAATGTTAGAGGTTATCGGTGATTTGGGCTTCAGGGCCCCTGTGGAGACCTAAGAGCCTTATACCAGTTTTTCGTGTATATTAGCTAAATGTTTTAGTAAACTGCTATAAGTATAGAAATTTTCAGATTTCTAAGCCTATTCGTTCAAACATAGCTCTATAAGTCTGTTTGTGTTTAGGGCCCCTGCCAGGGCCCCAGACGACTATACAAGTTGTAGTATATAAGAGCTAAAATTTTAACTAACACACCATAAATATGCAAGAATTCAGATTTCTGGACTTCCGGTTCAAAGGTTATAGCTTGATTTGTGATTGGGGGCTCAGGGCCCATGTCGAGACCCAAGAGCCTTATACCAGTTTTTAGAGTATATTAGCTAATTTTTTAAGTAATTTTCTGTAAGTAAACAAAATTTCAGATTTCTAGACCTTTTCGTTTAAAAGTTGTTGCTTGTGTTTGGGGCCTGTGGGGCTCTGCAGGGGCCTATATTACTTTTTTTGTATATTTGCAATATTTTTATTACCACACTATGAATATACAAAATTTCAGGTTCTTAGGCCTTTCCGTTCAAACGTTGTAGCTTCAATTGTATTTGTTGCCTCGAGGCCCCTGGCGAGGTTCAAGAGGCTTATTTATTGGCTTTCTTCTATATTGGTTATATTTTTTAGTACCAAATTAAAAATATACAAAATTTCAGGTTTCTAGACCTTTCCGTACAAAAGTTATAACTTGATTTGTATTTGAGGCCTCGGGGTCTTCTGGCGGGCCGCATAGGCCTACATCACATTTCTTGTATATTTGCTATATTTTTTTAGTACAAAATTTCAGGTTCCTTTTTTAGTACAAAATTTTTAGTACAATATTTGCTATATATATATATACAAAATTTCAGGTTCCTAGGTCGTTCCGTTCAAATGTTATAGCTTCAATTGTATTTGGGGCCTGGGAACCTCCGGTGGGGCCCAAGAGGCTTATATCACTTTTCTTGTATATTGGCTATATTTTTTTAGAACCGCACTAAAAATTTACGAAATGTCAGGATTTTTGCCCTCTTTGTTCAAAAGATAAAAATGGAACCATGAAATTCATACAAGTGGCCCATGAGGGGCCCCGGGCCACCCAAGGGGATTCGCTATATTTTTCTCACCGTCCTCTGTATAGGGCCTAGGTGTGTAGAAAATTTCAAGCCTCTAGGCCAATCCTTTCAAAAGTTATGGCATCAAAATTTTACGAGTAGTAGCGGGTTGATTCGCTATACTTCAAATAGAGTTCTTTAAATTCCGACGTCAATAGTCAAACTCCGACGTCACAAATTGCTTAAACGCAATTAAAACTCCATAGACATGAAACCACAAAAACACAAGGTTTGGTCTACCCTAGAGGATTCGCTATATTTTTCGCTCCGTCCTCTGTATAGGGTCTACGTGTGTAGAAAATTTCAAGCCTCTAGATCAATCCTATCAAAAGTTATGGCGTGTGACAGACATGTTACAGTCGTTAATAAGGTTTTAGATGATGCTAAAACTTTAAAAACAAAAAAAAAAACAATTTTCGGTATCAAAAATTTTCGTCCTATCGCTCTTTTCATTTTACTTGCTAAATTGCTTGAGACCAGAGTTACCACTCTTTCCATCTTTGTTGATTGTTTTCTTCCTGACTCTCAGCATGGCTTTAGGCGTTATCGGTCCACTCAGCCACCCTGACCCATGCTCTCTCTCTCTCTCTCTCTCTCTCTCTATCTTGATTTTTCCAAAGCTTTTGATTAGGTCAGTATCAAAATATTAATCTATAAGCTAAGGTTTCTTGGTCTTTCTAACATGATGTGCGGTTGGTTTAGCTCTTTGCTTTTAAATCGAACTTTCATGTAGAGAGCCGATGGTTTTGAAGTGGGCCCTTGGGAAATCCGTAGTGGCGTTCGTCAGGGTTCTCCGCTTGGTCCTGTTTTGTTCAACATATCCATTGCAGATTTGCTGTAAGCAGTAAGGTCGGAGAAGGTTCGCTTTATCGTATTTCGAGTTGGACAGATTGTGCCTGTCTGCAGACTGCTTTGAATGATGTCTGCGCTTGGGCAGTCAGCAATGGTCTTTCCTAAAACTCTGCGATTATTCTTTGTCAGAAATCTCTCTTGAAAGGAAGATTTTGGCCTCTGATCCAGGCGTTGTGTTCAAGACCAATTTGTCATTCACATCTCATATTGAGTCACTTACACGGTATATATACTACCCAATCAAAAGTCATGGGACAACCCCGATTTGCATGAAAATGGGAGATTCCTTTACAATTTGACTGTTGACATTCTTCCCGCACTACATAACAGAGAGTATGCTATTATGAGATGATGCTTGCGTGAATGCTGTACGAATGTCTCAAATAAAAGAGCTTTCAGACTTCCAAAGAGGTATAATTGTTGGGTGCCATCTCGCAGGCAAAACTGTTAGAGAGACGTCAACCCTCCTAAACATCCCGAAATCGACTGTTCACAACGTCATCCGGGCATGGAAAGAGAAAGGCACCACAAATATTCCGCCTAGGACTGGAAGACCCAAGATCATGTCGGCCAGAGAACAAAGGGCTCTTCGTAAAGTGGTCACTGCCAAACGTCACACGTCGCTTGATGGACTGACAAGATCGTTCATAGAATCGACGGGAACAACTGTGAGCACGCTGACTGCTCGCAGGGAACTGCATGCAATGGGATTTTATGGCAGAGCGGCAGCTCACAAACCTCACATCAGCACCAGCAACGCAGCGAGGAGATTGCAAAGAGCGAAGACATTGGACTCTGGATCAATGGCGAATGGTTGAATCGAGTGATGAGTTCCGGTACACCATCTGGCAATCGGAAGGATGAGTTTGGGTATGGCGAACGTTATCTGCCAAGCCGTATTGTGGCCACGGTGAAGTTCGGTGGAGGGTCGGTGACGGTGTGGGGGTGCTTTTCATTGTATGGGTTGGGTGCAATCGTTTCTGTGGACGGACATCTAAACGCAGAGCGTTACCAAGACATTCTGGACAACGCAGCACTCTCATCTCTCTGGCAGCTCTTTGGAAATGGCCCTTTTCTTTTTCAGCACGACAACGCACCTTGCCATAAAGCAAGGGCTGTACGCACATGGTTTGATGAAAAGGGGGTTCGAGAACTTGACTGGCCTGCACAGAGCCCAGATCTGAACCCCATCGAACATCTGTGGGACATGTTGGAACGTCAATTGCGCGCATGTGCGGAACGCCCGAAATTCGTGACCGAACTGTCCAAGACACTTATGACAGAATGGCGAAAATTACCTGTCGAAACGTATCAAAAACTTGTGGACAGTATGTCCCAGAGAGTAGAAGCTGTGATAGCAGCAAAAGGTGGACCAACAAGATACTAAAATATGTATATTTTTTAGTGTTACTATTAAAGTGATGGTGTTCCATGACTTTTGATAAGGTAGTCTATGTCTCAGGCTTGAAATTTTGAAGAGTGACCAACTTATTTTCCAAACCTTTTTCTTTTATTTGCCAGTATAAAAGCATCATTCTTTCTAAGCTGTTTTGCTGCCTTAGGATTTGGTATAGTGGCTGTACGCAGAAAGTGACCTTTCTATATCGTAAATTGAGTAGTTTTAAAAGATTTTTGTTGGCGAAATTTCGTTTTGCACAAACCAACTGAACATTTTGAAAAGATTTTTGATTTTAGCAATATCGTTAAAAAATTTTTTTAATATTCTTATAGGCATTTTACATAACAAAATAAAGGTGGAAAGTATTTCTAAGGCTATACACTTTCGTTCAGTCCCCTCTCTTCGCGGTGGCAATAAATTTATTATGAATTACAAGTGGAAAAGTATATTTCTAATTTATTCAAATTACTAAGTAATGCTTTTAATGATGCTCAACTCTCTGTTATTAATTTTAATACTTATCAACGCAGATATATTTTTAGTGATTGTTCTTTGTTTGTTGTGTTTTTCTTAGTTTATTTGTTAGGTTGTTCCTTTGGTTCGTCTTTTGTTTTTAACTTTATCCCTTGGTCTATCAGGTGGGGTTTTCCCTAGTTATTGCTACAATTATTAAATTTAATATTAAATTATTATTGGAGCTTTTCTCGAGATGTTTTGGTCTCCTGAGAAATTACTATTGCTATTATTCAATTTAATTTTGGTATATCAATTACATATTTACAAGCTCGTTGTGCCCGTCCAAGGCCGGGCAGCAAAGCAAAAGTTTATTCAATGTGGATGAATGAGAAGTTTACTTTATTTAAGCACTAAAATGGCTGGTGTATTGGCAATTCAAGATTTTATATTCGATTGTAAAGTCTAATTATCGCTAACTAATTAACTCATTGCAAGAAAAGAATATTTGAAATCATATCGTTTTAATATGCAAGAGTCTTTATAACTCAAAAGTAAATGCAAAAATGAAAGTATATGAATCACACATGCTTGTCTTGATGGCCTACAGCCTAAGCAGATATTCCGGGATAGGCAACATTCTCCAAGCACACGTTCTCGTCGTCTTCGTGGGCTTTGTACGTCGTCAAAATCTTGATTCTTTCTTGTGAGGTCGCTCGAGACAATGCAACATACAATTGGCCATGAGCAAACACGGGATGGGGCAAATAGAGTCCTAAATCGTGTACTGTTTGGCCTTGAGCTTTGTTAATTGTCATCGCAAACGAAAGCTGAACTGGAAATTGACGTCGACGCAATTGGAACGGCAGGCCATTTTCACTTGTAACCAATGGAATGCGTGGAATTGCAACAATTTTTCCTTTGTGGGCTCCCGTAAGAATTGATGCCAACAAACAGTTGCGCTTGAGTTGTCGAATTCGCAATCTTGTTCCACTGCAAAGGCCCTCGTCACCATTGATGTTTCGGAGCAGCATAACAGGGACCCCAACCTTGAGACGAAGCTTGTGAGGTGGCATTCCCGAAATGGTCAAAGTGTTCAAAAACTCGACTGGGTAGAGGGAACGGTCCAATCCTTCTTGTCCTTCAATATTCGCGTGCTTCGCCAGGTAGAGTATCCACAATTTGATCGTTGATTCCATGGACGTCAACGTTGAGTGGCGTCAAGATGACCTTGCCCGAAAAATAGTTTTCTTCCATGAAATGCTCTTCGATGTTGCCATAGATTTGGTCGACCAACGATGTCAATCCACTGAAGTTTTCGCTCCGAGGAACAAACATATCCTTGGGAATCTTGGCAAATCCTACGCCACATTGTTGACAATCGATGGTTCGCCCTTCTCCAACTCGCAAAAGGAAATTGGCAAATTCTTCGATTTCCGTCGCTGATGTTGCGTCTTGAGCAGTTTCCACCCGCATATTGGAGCAAAGTCGGAGAATTTCGAAATGATTCCAAAGATGAGATCGCTTGATGCAGACGTCAACCATTTGGGCGGCAGTTGCTTTTGAAACCACCGGTAGAATTTGGCGAAAATCCCCAGCAAGAACGACGACCTTCCCGCCAAATTCTTCATTGTTGCCCATAAGATCTTGGAGTGTTCGGTCGAGTGCTTCAAAGCCGAATTTGCTCATCATTGGTGCTTCATCCCAAACGATCAATGACGTCTTTCGAAGCAATTCGGCACGTTGCGATTGGGCTGGTATGCTGCAAGTGGACGTTGAATTGAGATTCAAACCAAGCTTGAAAGTTGAATGTGCTGTCCGACCACCCATGAGTTGCAGGCTTGCAATTCCACTTGTAGCCACAGCAAGTGCAACCTTCCGCTCCGACCGAACCGAGGCCAAGATGAGTTGTAAAACGAACGATTTCCCAGTGCCACCAGGACCATCAAGGAAAAACACTCTTTGTGAAGAGTTTGGATTCGTCACGGCTTCCATAATAGCGTCATAAACTTGTCGTTGATCTTCATTCAGCTTGGGTGTTTGTTGGACAATTTCTTCAAGCAGTCTCGAATTGTAATTGGTTTCCGTTTCGATCAAAGAGTTGTGTCCTTGAGAGAGATCGGACCACAGATCTTGAAAATCGCGAAGCTGAGGGAGTCCAGGGAAATTGTCCACAGTGCTTCCATTAGCAAGGAGATACTTGTCAAGAGCCTTGAGTGTGTGATAAATCACTCTTCGCTCTTCTTCCGTGCTCTTGAATTGGTGGTGGTAATCTTCCGACATCCAAGGCAAAAACTCTTGCCACATATGACCTGGACGGCTTGGATTGCAGCATGTCAAAATAATCGAGAACTGGTGTCGGAGTTGCTGTGGCATTTGAAAATCACATGTCTCTTGCATGCACCGGTACCATTCATTATCGTCTTCAAGCAACCCCAACGCCGTGGCAGCTTCTTGGAACGTGTTTAGGAGGTCACCATTGACAGTTCGAATGTTTTCAAACGACGTTGGACCCCGGACAAAACACAAAAGAAGCCGTAGAAAATAGCGTTCGCTGTCCTTCAAAGAGACCGACACCATGCGCCCAATTGTCTTCTCTCCGCCTCGCTGTCGCTTTTGCCATGTCTTCGACTTGGCGATCCAAGTGTAGTGCTTTGGAAATTCGTGGTACAGGAGATTGCGGGCGTCTTCGTCTTGAGCATAGGTCTCAAAGAACCTTGTGAGCATGGTGTTTCACAAGGCTTCAGTCGAGTCACCCTCAGGCACATGCACAGTGAGCTGAACTACTGTGTGGGACTTCTCTTGAAGTGGAAACGTGAAAATTCGCCAGCACGCTTCTGAGGCAGATATATATCGTGCACTCAAGAATTGCTTGATCTCATCGACGTCAATCGTGCTTTGTTCCGTCATTTCTTGGCCATCAGCATCCACGGCTTGACGCTCGATCGAAATGGTAGCTCGGTCATGGCCCTTGTACACATACTTGTACATGTACTTGACGGAGTTGATTGTTGAGCAAATTTCCACGTTGATGTGGCAGTTGTACTTCTGAGAGAGGTACGGATTGTATGGCACCACCCATCGATTGTCGAACTCGACACCATGCCGAATAGTTGACTGGCCATTGTCTCGACGTCGGTACACTGGATAGCCGCTTGCATCGCACCGAGTTGCATCGTTGAATGACTTGGGGTGACTTTTCGTGCATTTCCCATCCTTCATGCAAGGCGCCTTGGGCTTCAATTGTCCACATGGCCCGTGAATCATGGATCTTGTGACAACATCGTGCAATTTCGAGTGCAAATGGGGATTTGGGAGTTTGGAACTGACAAACTTGTCATAGTCATCGGGTGTTGAAGGACTTGATTCTTGAGCCAACTTGATCAGCATGTGAGCATGTGAGAGTCCTCGCTTCTGGAACTCAATGACATAGATGTTGGCAACCGTTTGACCGAACACATACTTCTTGAAGATATCATCCCGAATCGCTTTGAGTTTGAGCCGAAACACTCTTGCAACCACATCAGGTCGGTCCTCGGGCGTTCCAATAGAGCATCTCGGATTTCGGGCCATTCTGGATTGCAAGTCACAGTGACAAACAAATCTGGCTTCCCAAACTCGCGCACAATGGCCATCGCATCGTAGTATTGTTTTCGCATGTACCGCTCGCCACCAGTGAATGAGGCCGGAAGGAGTGTAAATCTTCCAATTCCACTCAGATCCGCGTCTCTGGCAATTGCATCGGCCACACCACGAAAGAGATCAGCACGAAGCGTTGCTTGGGACCGCTGGATATATCGAAGGCGCTGAAGCTCAATGTTGATGTATTGTTCGACACACCATTGCTGAAACAATCTTGAGGAGCGGTGTAACACTGACAAATCGTCCGATCGAGTAAACAACTGGTACGCGTAAAATTCTCGAATCTTGACGCGTTCGTTGTTGTATCGTTGAATGTCGCCGGCATAGCGAACTCTTGGGGACCATCCGTATTCGCCATAGACGTGCAAGAGTGGAAAGTGCAAAGGATCGTAGGCAGGGTGCAAATCCGAGATCTTTTTCAGGCCACCAGATTTGCAATGGAATACAATATCCAAAGGCTCGGTAACGCTTCCATCCACAATGATGCCAGCCACTTCATTGGCAGTCGGTCGGTTATGAGTTCGCCGGTCCCTTGTCCTGGCTTCGTGAATTACCAAACGACAATCGCGTCCTTCCCTTGCAAATTCCCCAGCGACACAAATTGAGCCATAAACGGATTTGAGGCCGAGAGACATTGTTGAACTGCTCGGACAATGTCTTCATCCAAGCCGTCCATGATGCTGAGGCGAGTTGCAACTTGTTGCTCCATATCTCCATCGTAGAAGTAAATTTGGGCAAATTTGAGGGTGTCGCCTTCATTCGGAAGCAGTCCTCCCACTTGATGGCAAATACTTCCTTGAACGCGAAACGTGTAGACGCCTTGTCTTTAATTGGCATATCGTTCATCCACGGCAACATTTTCATGAACGGATGCTCCCAATGATGTAAATGCAAACACGCTGTTGTAGGCCCGAATTTTCTTCAAGAATTCGGCATTCGACCACAATTCCTTCAACGCCTCGGGCATTGGAGTAAATGGAGCAAGCACGAATTTTCCATTGAGGCAGCACATGTTTGCAGTTTCACCTTCCCAATGAAGTGCACCACAAAATTGACATACATTCGTCATCGAACCAATCGAGTTTACATCGACTTGTGGATCAAAGTCTTCGATAGTTGAGATTGCGCAAAGCTCAGTGCCATTTGTGCTCGTTCGAGTACGTTGGCGGTGTCTTTTGTTTGTCTGGCGTGCTCTGATTCGTTCTTCATCGGACATTTGACTTCGTCGAGTTGATTGATGCATAGCATTGACGATTCGACTGGAGTTGCGTTCGTCTTCGGTCATTTGACTTCGTCGAATTGTATGGGCTTCTGCGTCAGCTCTTCACTTCGATTCTTGAACATCTTCCGTCATTCGTTGTCGATATGCGGCTTGTACAGCCCTGTGGCGTTGACGGCCACTATCGCGCTTGAGAGCAACTTCTGGGTTTTCTTCGTCGTCCTTGGACTGTTGATGAGCCATATTAAAGCGCCGTTTAGCTTGATATCGGTTGGCTAGACGTAGCCGTCGCGCATCTCGGGACTCGTACTCTTTGGGAGTTTTAAAAGCTTCTTCAATATCTTCAGTTGAATTATACTTCCTCTTCCTTGGGGCCATTTTCCCAGCAAAGATTTCACTCTCTTAGAAATTTTACTGATTGTTAATTATCACCAGTAAAACCGCCAAAAGTGATGAAATTCTCACTTTCACAAAAATACTCTTCTCAGCTTTTTTGGTGCAAATAGCTATGTCTTTTTAAAAATTTAAAACGTTGGGATTAGATTAAATATAAATAGATAGAATTCCTCCAATATAAACATGAAAATTGTTTATTTATCCAACTTAAAAAATTAACCTAACAACAAAAAGAAATATGTAATAGTAAAGGAATCCACCAAGAAGGACAACAGCCCGCCAACCCCCTGACCTAAATGTAACAATCCAAAATATAAATATCTGATTTTAAATCAAAGAATTTTAAAATCAGGCCATGGACTTTAGACTTTTAAATGTATATTCCCATTCTATCATTAATATCATTCTGTCATTAATTAATTGTTGTTCAATCCGTGTGTTTTATTGGCATAGTTCATTGATTTAAATTGACAGTGAGGAGTTTTTGGTCTTAACTTCATTAATTGGAAACCTTTTTGTTAAAATTTTAAAATTCTTTGAAATCAGATATTTATATTTTGGATTGCTACATTTAGGTCAGGGGGTTGGCGGGCTGTTGTCCTTCATGGTGGATTCCTTTACTATTACATATTTCTTTTTGTTGTTAGATTAATTTTTTAAGTTGGGTAAATAAACAATTTTCATGTTTATATTGGAGGAATTCTATCTATTTATAGCTATGTCCTGTTTGTCCGCTAAGTAAGTTTGAGCAGAAATTTTTTTCACCCGAGATGGAGCGTGACCACCGAGAGAAAAGGCCTCCGCAATGAAATGTAATACATTGTTATAATATCATAGATAGTGCAAATTCAGGGCTTAATATTATTATTTTTATGATTGTAGTTATGTGAATCAAACGGAGAGTTCGACGCCAAAAACAGATGCAGAACGCATGAGAGCTCGTATACGAACTGAAGAAGCAATTCCAAACAAAATAATAAAATAAAACTGAAGCTAAAAATGCTACAGGACGCGAACGAAATTTTCAAGCTCGTAAACAACAGCAGTTGGAATCAGATCCCCCATACTGCAAAACGGTAAAACAAAACATACCGTGAATATACCATATATCCACCCACAACAAAAGTAATTTGTTAATAAAATAATGCAAGCGGTGATGAACAGTGTGTCTGTGATTTGCGCAGTCCTTCGTTTGATGTTGCCATTTTTTTTCCGAAATTTTTGAATTTGACTTAGATTCGGATAGACCATCGAAAAGTAGAATATGAATGTCTCTAAGACTGACCTTCCATCTCTTTGCCTTCATCGATAAAACTGAATTTAAGATTTTAAAGTAAGTAATTTTCAAAAGAGCCAATGAAAACTCCGAATTTAAAACTTGGAAAATTTTAACAAAATTCGTGATAAAGCAGTTTAATTTTAACGACATTGCGTGATAAAGCAGTTTAATTAATATTAATTAACACTGTGTTATGTGTTATATTATTATTGTTAAAAAGAAAAGAGATTTTTAATTGTTTACTTTGTTGCGTCACTCGCGTCACTTGTTTCACTTGCCAATGAAAAATGCGTATTTTCCATTCATCACAGACTGACGGACATGTCAAAATATATGTATAGATTATTTCCATTTTATTATATGCTGAAAAGAGTATATTGGTTTCGCTCTGTTATGTGTCTGTCCGTTGGTATGTCCGACGATTTCTCAAGAATGCTTTAACTTTTTCAAATTCTATTCTCGCTATTCGACAGAGACCCTTCATGAGCTCTAACAGCCCTGATTTATTTTTAGTTTGTCATTGAAATTGGACTAACAGCCACGTGACCATTGAAACCCTCCTTCCTCCATTAAAAGTGTTTTATTGTCAACATAAAGCATTTAATATGACATATGAACGGGAATCACGAGCACAAGACGAATGTGATATTTTGTCCGTGATGAATGGAGTCACCGACAAATGGTGATTGTGTTAGCAACACAGCAAGCCGAATTTCTGAACTCTGTAGCAGTCATTTCAGCACAAGATTTTCGACCGTACGACGATCTCTGTCTGTCAATTTCTTGGGTCTGTCAGTTCGTGGTTGCACTCTTCTTGCTCCATGGGTCTTCCACTTCGTAATCATATTGCCTATAATTGAACAGGATATTTGTAGATTGGTGAAAATTTCACGGACTGACCGGTTGCACAAATTGAATCCTATGATTGTTCCACATTGGAAGTCGCTGAGCTCTTTTGAAGATCCATATCTTAATAATACGAAGCAGATATGTGTCTGAGAGTGTGTGATCATTATTTAAATAATTTGCATGCCATTGTCATACAATATTTGGCACAAAAATGATTTATGAATCGTTTTCCTAAACTTTTGATCACATACTGGCAGGACACATAGGAGAAAAGCAGCACTATATTCAGATGCACTAATACGCAGGGCACTAATACCATTACCGATCTTGCTCTGAAATTTCATTCATCGTTTCATCGCTACTGATGTTTTCTCCATCAGTAGGAGGGCATCGGACTCTGGTTCAAACATGTAAGGCTGTATCAAATTTTTTCCTCCATTTTTTAAAGTTTTATATAGCTTTTCACTAGCACAACCGCAATAGGAAAACATGCGATGGTGATCAGACCGCTTAGTGATTACCGTTGAACACGTGATCAGGTCACATCAATGCGCCTACTTCTTTCCATGCCTGCATCAAATTTTAAAAGATTATTATTAAATATTATTTCCAATTTTTAGAGATAGTTGTTCGTTCTATTATCGAAACAGATTATACCTTTCAGATACCCTTTAAGAATGCTATATTTTAGAATCAATTCACATTTGTTGACTTCCCCTTTAAGTAACAATCCTTGAAGTTTGTTATAAAGCTTAGTTTCCATACATGCGTTTTTAACTGCGTCTAGACGCATAAATTGGTGCGTCTTGATGCACGTATCATGGAAATAGATATCTGCGTCTCCGAGTCTTGGTTGACGTGCGTCTGGAGTTCATGCATCTGGACGCAGAAAAGTAAGTAGGCTTTCTACTTCTTGACGCACTTGTAAATGCATCTCAAATCTTTCTAGATCACATGATTGTTTTGCGCAAGCGCACTTGCTTTGTTAACAAAAGACGTTCAGTCCAGTCGTCGTTTCGCTACAACATGGCTGAAGAAAGAGAATTTGAAGAAATGTTGATCGGGGAAATTTTTAATCGGCCAATATTATACGATAAAAGGTGGCCATGATGGTTAGAGAGAAGCTTCTCCCTCTAACGAGGAAAATTGCAAAACATAAACTCATGACGCATGCGCAGTTGAACTTTCTGCGTAGACTTCACGCATGCATGGAAATTGGTACTTGCGTTCGAATTAAATGCGTCAAGAGCTGTAGCAGTGTGCGTCTAGGTGCGTCCAGATGCACATTTGCTTTCTGCGTCGAGACGCTGTTATAAATGCGTCCAAAACGCGTGCATGGAAATTAAGCTTTAAGCATTCTATTCTAACCTCTAAGTAAATATCATTGAGCAATTGTCTGCCTACAGATACAATTTTCATAGAGAATTTTTATTTACTGTATCACCTACAGTTAAATACAAGAGTTTAATTTTTAATATGTAAAATATTTTATACCCTCTCTTTTCGAAAAAACAAATGTGGATAATTTCATATTTTAATAACTTTTTTTGCTTTTCTTAAGTTTATTTAAAATTTATTAAGAATTCTAAATTAAAAATTGTTTAGATTTCGATATTAAATACGTATCGTTCTTGTAATTTAATGAAACACAGTAATTCACAGAATAATCTTTTCCGCATGCATTTAGATATCTCGAAAAAAGAGATGGTAAAGTGGTAAATGTTACTCAAATGGTGGAGGAAATTGATCCACTTTGAATCTGTGGGAATAACCAGCTGATCAAAGAAAGCCTTTCCACCTCCATTCTTCTTTCTGTGTTCTTATATCTGTCAGCTTCCACAAAAGCATCATACCTGAATTATTCTTTCGGTTGAAGAAAATGTTTCCGAAAAAAATTAATGCGTATCCTATTCGCAAATATAATATACGCGAATTTCTCAAATTAACTCCTTTTAATTCATATAAACCCACTGTCCGTTTAAATGGACAGAAATTATCACCGCCTTTTTTCATTCTGGCAAGATTAAAATTGTTTTAAAGAGATGACAACATTTTAAATAGAACTAATATACGTAATATCTATATTAACAATTCTTGAATGAGGTTGCATTTTCAAAGAGTTTTCTCTCGAGATCTCTTAACAGTGAGAATAAAATCTTGTATATATTCCAAGGAGGAGCTTTAGCTGTGAAGCTGAAATAAATTTATACATTTAGTAACAAGAAATTAAAACCTCTCCCCCAGTAGGGTAAGGCAAATAGCAGAACCTGCGGTCATCTATTTTTACCCCTTTATCTGCACTTTTTACCTCTCCCCAAGTTTTTTAATCAAAAAATTGATTTTCTCGAACGTAGTATGTACGAAATGTAAAAAAAGCTCGTATCTTCTTTCTTTCCTTTCTCATCATTTCCGATGGAATGACATATCATATGCCATACGTTTCATAGTTCTAAAGACCAAGTGAATGTCACCCCGCAACTCCGAACCCACTGGAACAATTTGGCCTAAACATCATAGTAATATAGATCTTGCCTAGAGGAATCTGGATGCTGAATTTCACTCTATTACGTATCTTTTGTCCCCTCTGACTCCCACCCCCGTAATTCCGACCTCACTGCCCCAATCAAAACCAAATTAGATAATGAAGGTGAACATGCCCATAATAAGCTACACTCCGAATTTCAATCTTCTACCTCATAAAATGTAGAAATTATGAAGGGGACGGACGGACATTATAAAACCAATAAGGTGCTCCATTCTTTATAGATTATGAGCACCTGAGCAATCATCCGTCGACAAAGCGACTTCACGTGCACGTGCCGTTGTCAGTAATGCCACGGTCTATAGATATTCATGGTCATCGAGCTTCGGCCATTTTCCATTGTTTAGAGAAGCTAAGGAAAACAGATCGCGCCAGGTGCCGCATAGATTTTCATTAAAACTGAATACGAAAGTAAAGTTTCTCCCTGCCGATAGGGCGGCGCTGCAGGCGCAGTTGGGCAGCAAGGTCTATAAAAGACCTTGTTGGGCAGATTGTACATGCAGCGCCACTTTTCAATAGAGTTTCCGCCCTACCGGGAGCTAGAAACTTTAGCTTCATTTTAACAATGGAGCTCGATGACCATGAATATCTATAGACCGTGGTAATGCTTAAAAGACGAACAGAAATAACAATATATTCATTCTTGACAAGTCGATTGTTATATGACATGCCATTCTTGGTATTCTTTACAGTCATTGTTTTAGCGCTTGAATTTGACTAGAAGGGGTCCACGAAAAATTCTGAAAAGTCGATACGGCCGAGCAAAGATTTCATCAAACAGAACTTGAAATAGTTAATCCGTTTTAAAGTTATCGATCAATTGGCGGCCGGCCGGACGGACGGCCGGATAAACATACAGACCAAGCGTGCATTCTTATAAGTAGCTTTTTGCTAAAGCTCCTAATAAAAGTTAATGACTATCAAAACTGGAGCTCACTTTTCATTTTGATTATAGCCAAATATTAAAGTAAGCATAAAAAAGGTTCAGATTTAAAAAAGTTTCCGGGATATTTAAAACACTTGCATACAACAAGGACAAGGAGTTATTGCAACATAATTTTCCTTATTTTTATTTGTAGAAACCGACTATGTGTATTTCATTTATGAATACAAAAGTGGTCCAAAGCACACTATGCTGATGGTTGTTAAACAGATTACCAGTCCTTGATAATCACAAGGACTGGCCAGTTTATATATTCTTCCAGGAATTAGTTTATTAAAAAAAAAACAAACAAACCTGATCACTTGTCAGCTTATCATATTTTTCGTTATGATTCAGTTCACTCTTAACACGGACACAAGAGAATGAATAACCCATTCTAAGCAGCTAATTCTTTAAACAAAATTCATGCCATATATTCTCTAATAAGCGAACGAATATTGTTAAGCAACAAATAATAAATAAATCATTTAATTTATAAACTAAACACTGTTTGCTGAGACGATCCTTTGAGACAGTTTAAGTATTTAGTTGTAGCTTTCCCGAAGCAGCTAGATAATACAGAATATTCCCAAAAAACGAAAGTTAAAGGAGTTTTCGTTGAAAACCTGATTGACATCGCACATGCTAATGATTACATTATCACTGAATAAATCAATATTGAAGTAAAGTATCTCTGACTAAGGCTGGATTAACATTACCGCGGATTCCGGGACGGAAGGCATCGACGGCATGGAATTACGGTGATAGTAACGCGAATATCGGGCGATAAACAGGATAAAAACTCACCCATGCAGGAAACTATACGGTTTTATAGGGTGTATCAAAATGAGCTATTTTCATTTTTGAAGTGAAAACTTCTTTAGGCACACTTTGTACAAACTTTTTGCTGGACAGTAAATGTCTCATGCGTCAGCCGGAAGTGCTACATCTATAATACTATTTCAGGGGGGGGGGGGCGAGTCGGAATTAGTCGAGCGAACGAGAAGCAGATAGCTGTGATGGATAGAGGGCATTCCGTCTGTACACACAATTCCAACAATGCATTGTGTTGCCATATGGTTTGTTGAAAAGACGATTTATCCTCGCATTGGGAAAAACGCGTGCTGTGCATTTCGTTTCGGCTCCGCCCATGCTCTTTAACATTGTTCGGATAATGCGCGTGAAGGATGCATGTGATAGACAACCATTATTAGGCTCCCCTAAATAAAAGGATTTCTTTATTAGTAGCATAAGTATAGAAGGATTATGATTATGATAGTAGGGAGCTTATTATTTACTAGCTGACTACCCGCGGCTTCGCCCGCTATGGTTGAAAGAAAAAAAAACCCGTGCTATTAACTATTAGCAATAATACGATTACTTATAAAATTTCACAAAAATCAGCAAAATTGTTTTAAGAAAATTAAAAGATAATATAATAACAGAATATATTAAATCCAAAATTGTTCAAATATTGTAATTGGCAGTTATTTGCAAAAAATTAATAAATGTTAGTTATGTATAAATTAGTTAGTTATTTTGACATAGAATGTGTTACTCGAATGCCTTTGGGTACACTATTTTTTGTCAGGCCATTAGGATCATTTTTACCTTTGTGCGTTGTTAATCGTCATTGCGAAAACAAATCGTACAGGAAATTGTAACCTAGATAACTGTTGTCTGGATGATAGTGGGCATAAAATTAGTGAACATCTAGTACCATTAAATAATTGGTGAGTATCCAAATTTCTCATTATTACTGGCCCTACTTTCACATTGAACTTAATGTGCTGGCTTTCCATTTAAAAATTCTGTGGGTTAGTTTTCAGCTTGCTCCTTGTCCATAATAGTGTCAATAGATTTATATGCAATGCAAGATCTTGGTAACTCTTGCAAAATGATGTCGTTTTTTATTTACATTCTCATTCTTTGGTGCAAGAATCGTACGTTCTCAAAGCCACTGTCGGTCCTCAATTTTCGTGGCTATATTCGGGAACACATTATGTATAATTATTTCTCGCACTGACGACAACAGTATACAGAAATCAGGTGAGAGAGAAATTAAACCTGACGCAATTGTGGGTAAGTTTTCATCTCCAAAACTGAGTAGTTGTTTATAAATTTTATGATTAAGGTCATCAAAAATACGCACCCACATATTAGTAATTAATGTTTTTGTGGGGACAAATTTCCAAATGGTGGATACTCTGAGGCAAGCACTGAGTTCATCTGCAGATGTTCATTGTGGAATAATTGGAAGCGTTTGGCGAAAATCTCCTGCGAGAAAAACGACACCCCTCCCATTTTTTCCAAGATCTCTTAGGAATTTGTGAGCTCTATAAGAAGAATTTGTTACGTTGTAAGATTGTTAAAAAGTTTGGACTGTAGCCAAAATCATGCAATAGAAGGGGCCTAACCAATACAGTCTAGAGAGAAAGCCTGCTCACAAAAAAATCATACATTGTTACATCACCTACGGTAGGGACAATTTCGGGCTTAATATTGTTAGAAATATGATTAACAATATCCTACCACGGGTGACGCAACACGTCCTAACGAGAAGGCCTGCGGACAAAAGGTGTATACATTGTTACATCATCATCAAGCGGCCAAATTTAGGGCTTATTATTGGTAGAAATACGATTAACAACAGCTGCTTGATAATGATGTAACAATGTATACACATTTGTTTGCTGGCCTTCTCTCTAGGAGGTGTTGGGGTGATGTAACAAAGTACGACGTTTTCGCGCTCAGGCTTTGAGTAGAGGTGGTGTTGGCATAACCATCACCTTCTAAACATAGAGATAGATATATTAAAGGGAACAATAGTACGGTAACAATTGAAAATCATTGAAAACCTTTGCATTCGTTTTATTTTCAGGTACATATTAAAGTATAAAAAAGTTCGAATACAAATTTGAACCACATTAAAATTACTCATACAGAGGAGGAAAGTCAATGCTAAATCAAGGGACTTTGGATCAAGTGCCCGCCAGGGCGGCGCTTCAATTCGCAAGAAGAATAGCAGACGACGCTGTTGTTTAATATAGTTGTTAAAAATACGAGATAAATAGCTTTGATTCAAATCTCTCTAAATTCTAAAAAAAATTCTTCGTCAATTGGGTCATATGTCAATCTCTCATCTTTGCATTGAAAGTTACGGTATCATATGGTATCATAGACACGCATTACTAAACTAATTTCGGGTATCATTAATTACTCGTTATATTCATTCATGATACGCCGTGAGGAGATGTTTGATATATTACATGACATATATTAGCATTGACTGTTTCCAACAGTAACATATGGTATCATAGAACACGTACTACTAAACCAATTTCTACTATCTCTAATTACTCGCTAAACCATTCATGACACGTCATTACGAGCCATATGTTAATATTGAATATTTTAAGGGGTTATTATAAAGGTTCCATTAGTGCACGTGCTATTCTATCGATTCCGGATTTCTCACTTTAGAACATTGTTCGTGCCCTGTCCCATATTTATCGATTGGCGAAAAATGTATGTGAAAAAGTTAATTCGTTTTCAAGTTATCGTAATCTTATATATAAAATTCATTTTCTGTCTTGTTGTTTGTTTTTTGCCCAGTTTGACAGTTTTTGCCATTGGATGGCGCCGCCATCGCACGACGATTCTTGTTCGACCATGATTCTTATTCGGTTGCATCATGATTTTTAATACTCTCACCTGTGCACACATGCGAGCTCCATTGTTGATCTGCTATATTTGCCGAAGAGTAGAGATCCTGAATATAGAATTATCAATGACGTATATTATTAAAGGTATATTCCGAATCCTATTGTTTGTTAACATCGTCGCCAAAGTGAAACCATGATAGTTCTGGGCAGGAGTGAGCCGTGGAATAGTTAGCTGCTGGCTGCTTTGCTTTTGACGATTTTGGGCCGAAGGAATAATTAATTCAAAACCAGTTCTGCGTACAACTCTACAAATAGACACGAAAAGGATCAGGAATCACTTTCCTCAAGCATAAATTAAAAATACGTAACTGAAATGAAAAAACTTAACTGAAAGATGATCGAAACGAAATTGAAATCATGATCGAAACCTGCTTATAAAATATAATAAAATACTTAAAATACAAAGTTAACGAAAGGATAAACTTATCACTCCGTGATCCAGGGTTGCCCGGGGGGGGGGGGGGGGGGGGGGGGGGGGGGGGGGGGGGGGGGGGG